>VZRH01002098.1:32691-44321 GCA_013397555.1 Urocynchramus pylzowi
CCCCGGCTGGAACTTTCGTGTTCCCCTTCTCGCTGAAGCCTGGTTCGAGTTGGAGGGGAGCTCTGGAGGTCTCCCAGTCCAAGCTCCCTGCCGAGGCAGGGTGACCCAGAGCAGGTGCCTCAGGATCGCGTGCAGGCGGGTTGGGAATGTCTCCAGAGAGGGAGACTCCACGACAAATCACAAAATATACCGAAGGGACCCATGAAGAATCATCAAATCCAACTCCTGACCCTGCAAGCCACCAATCCCACCAGGTGCCCGAGAGCTTTCTCCAAACACTCCTTGAGCTCAGTGATTCCCGTGGGTCCCTTCCAACTGAACAGATTCTGTGAGTCTTCTTCCTGTTGAGGTGGAGTTCCTTGTGTTTTAATTTCTGGCCACTGCTCCTTGTCCTGTTGCTGGGCCCACCAGAAATCTGGCACCATCCTCTTGACACCCACCTTGGAGATACTTGTAAGGATTGATGAGATTCCTGCTGTCTTGCCTTCTCTAGACTGAGCAGGCCCAGCTCCCAGAGTCTCCCGTCCTGACAGAGATGATCCAGNATCCCTGCTCGCATCCCGGCTCGCATCCCGGCTCGCATCCCGGCTCGCATCCTTGCTCGCATCCCGGCTCGCCCCCCTCCGATCCCCCCGCCGTGGCCATGGCCGCCGCCGCTGCCCGGCCTCGCTCCACCCTTTCCGCTTCCTCACAGCCGGTTNCCCACCAATCCCACCAGGTGCCCGAGAGCTTTCTCCAAACACTCCTTGAGCTCAGTGATTCCCGTGGGTCCCTTCCAACTGAACAGATTCTGTGAGTCTTCTTCCTGTTGAGGTGGAGTTCCTTGTGTTTTAATTTCTGGCCACTGCTCCTTGTCCTGTTGCTGGGCCCACCAGAAATCTGGCACCATCCTCTTGACACCCACCTTGGAGATACTTGTAAGGATTGATGAGATTCCTGCTGTCTTGCCTTCTCTAGACTGAGCAGGCCCAGCTCCCAGAGTCTCCCGTCCTGACAGAGATGATCCAGACTCCTCATCATCTTCGGCCTCTGCTGGACCCTCTCCAGTAGCTCCTTGTCTTTGTTGACCTGTGGAGCCCAGAACTGAACACAGCACTCCAGATGTGGCCTCACTGGGACCAAGTAGAGGATCACCTCCCTGGACCTGCTAGCCACTCTTCCCCATGCAAAACCTTCCCCTTAAACCTTTCTCTCCCCCAAAAACCCAACTTTACCCAAAAACCCTCCCTTTTCCCTCCCCAAACCTTCCTTTCCCCCCCCTGTATTTGCCCATGGCCACCTGACTGACTGCTGTGGCCAAGTGGAGCATCCACTATGGGGACAGTCAAGCCTGGAAGTGGAAGATCTTTTTATTTACAAATGAAATGTACACGTCAAGAGACAGCACAGAGACAAACCCCTAAATACAATGAGTTCAGACCATATTCTGTCATGATCCATCGATGGGAAAGGCTGTATTTTGTGGAAAAATAAGTTCCAAAGTTAATGACACCATGTGAGTTGTGACAGGTGATGGAAAACAGTTGTGAGCAACACAGGGACAGGCCAAAACTGACCACAGACAAACTGAGAGCAAGTAAGCAAAAATTGTTTCCAATCAGTCAAGTGTTACTGTCCCATTCTCCTAAGGGACCTAAAGGAACAACGACTTGAGTTACTGAGACATTCCACGTGTCGCCTGCATCACAGTTCAGTATTCCACTTGGATATTCCTTCCTTCAGCATCAACAACAGCCAGACAACATGCCCAGGGCAAACACCCCAAAGACAAGTGCCCAAACGTGGGGTCAAAAATGAGAAGGGAAAAGGAACCTAGAAGAAGGTGCCAAGTGCGTTAGCGAGGGTTTCAAAGGAACAGCTGCAGATTTGCACATTTAGATATTGTACTTCTTGCACAAACGTCTTCTTCACTGTCAAGGCAAAGGTGCTTTTCAGTCCAGATCAGGCAGCCCACTGAAATATGAGAATTTTGACAGCTGCTTTCATCACAATTCACTGAAGAACAAACCCCTCAGGCGGGCAGCAGCTGGACAAAAGAAAGCCCAGCTTCCTTCAGAGTCCTCCAAAGCAGCTCCTGCCCTTGTCACACACCAACGACCACTACTCTTCTCAGACAAGACCTGGCCCTAAGCCAGAAAGTCAACATTCCAGGGGCTTTTTGCATGCAAGAAATCCAGCTGCAATGGTAGTGCAAGCTCCACCCTTGGCCTGGACCTGAGCCACTTCCGTGGCAGTCTGCTGCACCAACAGGAGTTGGAGGTGGAGTTGGATCCTCCTCTCCCCTGCAGACACCTGGCAGCTTTAGCCCCTGGAAACTCAGATGGATTGCTCCCACTGTTCAGTCACCTGCATCGAGAGGAGAAAAGGGGAATGACTCTGGACAGACTAACAAAACACAGAGGTGCTCCCCGATGAAAGGCTTCCTTTATTTTCATTTGTTACACATCCTTACCTTGCTGAAGCTGTGCACCTACACCTCTGTGCTTCACAGATCAGAAAACTTGAGCTCTTTATTCCCCTCCTGACATGCAGGCAGCCAGTTTCTGCTTTTTTTTTGTTGTTCTACCAGCTTCCTCAACCCCCCAGTTTCAAGAGCTGCTTCATTTCCAACCCCAATGCCCAGCACCTCAGCTCAGGAAAATCATTTACCGGGCACAGCGAGCTGTGTACTGTAAGAAGTCTGTCATAAGCTGCATGTCCTGACCAAGAATGTGAAGCAGAAAAGAATTTTCCTATTGCACTTCCCACCCCGAGGTGAGTGTTCACAAAACCATCCATTTGGAAGCCAGCAGAAGGCTACACAGCAGAAATGAAAGCCCACCTTTTACAGGCAGGTGTGACCATCTCCCCAGGGCTAGTGCTCGACCCTGGGGAAGCTGGCTTCTGATGCATCCGGCATCAAGGTCCCTGACAGCTGCAAATTGGGAAAGAAAGAGACAGGATCAATTTCCAAGCGTAGCATCAACAGAGAAGACAATCACAAACAGCTTTCTAAAGACACATGCAATGCCAACACCTAATTCAAAACAAATCTGCTCTTTGGTGAAATCAGGCTTCAAAAATGCTCCCCCAGTGTAAGACTTATGATCCCGAGGCAAATTTGACTCCTTTAGGAGTCAAACTGGAATTCTGTGGGCCACGCTGTTGAGAAAGTCACCAAAAACCAAACCAAACCAAACCAATACAGAGCAGCACAAACCACTTTATTGCCTTGATACCTGCTGTGAAGGCAGACTTGAGTTATGAAGGTCAGTAGCAGCGAGGGAGGGGACTCGGGGCTCTGCAAAAATTCTATTTTCCTTTTTCAGAAATCTGAGATGCCGAGCTGCAAAACACAACCAAGGCAAGCCACGTTTAGGGAGTGACAGGTGACACACTGCTTCCTGACACTGGTTTGGTACCCAGGTTGTACTTAGAGGACCTCAAAGTTCCTACCTTCCACTCCCCTCAGCTCGGGGAGATGATTTAGTTCTGGCAAACGCATATCTGTCTTGGGGAATTCCCATTTTTTCTTACTTGCCTGAAGGATGGGTTTTTCATTACTAACCTGTAATCAAGGGCATAAGGAACAGCTCATGAAAAAACAGACAAAAATAAAGCTATTTTCAAGCTTAAAAGAAGCAGTAACACAGCAATGCTCTGATGTAGTTGCAATCTGTCCAAGAGTGAGACAAAAGACTCTGATGTGTGTGAAGGAATTCAACCTGCTCAAGTGCTATTTATATACAAGCAATGGAAAAGCAACAGCAAAATAAAAACAATCACCTAAGTGAGGCTGCTTTCAGAGAGATAAAATACAGCACTTGGAGAATGGCTGGGATTAGTTATCTGGAAAAAGGCAAACGTTCCTGGCTGGCACGGTAATAATCATGCCTAGGTAGTGAGAGCAGAGGAAAACTTTCCATTTCACTTGTTTCCCTTATCAATTTTTACTGCAGTTATGACATGACTAAGTAAGGCCTTGGCCACATTAAATCCAAACCCTCAGTTCTGCTTCAGTAGCACAGCACACATGGTCTATCGCTCCTGGCCAGGCAGGAGGCCATGGATATACTCCAAATCTCACAGATACCCTGTGCTGGACTGCTCCCCTCATTTAAAACTGTTTTCTGACATAAAACATATTTTATGTAAGAACTGTTAGCAAGGGATAATGAACGAAAAGCCTGCAGGGAAAAAGGGGTAACAAACCCAGTATTTCTAGTGGGGAGTTATGGTGAAAGATGGACCAGATGGAGTTCTTGGGAAAACAACACACAACTGAATTGACTTTTGCTTGGCCAAGGGGGACAGACAGACAGACAACTCACCGGTCTCAAGCTGACATTGCAACGCTCCACTGGAGAAGGCTTCCGTGCCTTTAGCAAGGGGTTCAAGTATTTTTTACTCTTTTCATCAAGTCTGTAATCAAAAATGCCCCAAAGCTGGTATTAGCTGGGCTAACACAGCCAATATAAAGCAACAAATGCAAGGTGTCCCAAACCCCACATCGCCACCCCGCCCCTCCCAGGGCATCCCAGGAATGATGGATCCCAGCTGCCCCAGCTCTGCTCCCATACCTGTAATTCAGGCTCCCAGGCCCAGACCCCATCCCACATGTAGGAGAGAAGTTCTGGTTGATGGGAGGGATAAATATGCCCGGGCTCTTGGCACAGTAGTCCAAGCTGCTGCTGGAATCTTTCAGGTTGGTCTGAGGGCTGAATTTCAATGGGTGGATTGCGGTGTCATAGAGGAAGGTCAGCTTGGAGGATTGATCTGCTTTCTCTGCATCAGCTTTAGAGGGCTTGGTCTTTATCAGCTTTCCATCTTTGCTCCTTGGGCCCACGCTGAAATCCTGTGTGGGAAGATAAACATCATCTTTCCTTACAGTCATGTTAAAAGAGCAGTTTACAGCAGTGCATGCAGGGGGAAAAAAACATGTCAGAAGCCTACACGTGCATGATTCTGCAAGAATCTAATGGAGATGGAATTGGTTTTGTTAGAAAATCTCTGCTTTCCATCAAACAGGAGAAAACTTGTCAGGGTTCCAGCACTCTCTGTAAATAAGTCATTTGAGACTGGAATCAGAAATGATGGAGGAAAACCAGCTGTATCCTGTATCTCTTCTGAAGAAATTAAATAAAAACTCATCTCAGTGTCACCTCAAAGTCACTCTGAAGCGTCCTTGGTATCCAGTTGAAAGGAAAATTTTTGATATTGAAGGCAGGGCTTTGAAACAGGCTTTTAACAGCAGCATGAAGCATGACTTATGCTTCCCAAGTGATTCCCTCTCCAGCTCTGCATTGCCAGGAACTGCACCACTGTGTGGTTCACCTGCAAGGGACTGGCCCAAGAGCCCCCTGCACACTCCCAAGCTATTTCCTAGGAATTTAAATTGCTGCACCCATTTTAAAAACAATTATTTTAAAACATGAGAAAAAAACCCAAAACAATACAGGTTTGGAAAATACAGATGGACCAACCTGGACGTTGATGATTTTTCTTTCTTCTAAAACATCATCTTTGTCCCTTTTAGTGATTTTGGGTTTTTTTTTGAACTGATGGTCTCTGGCATCTTTCTGGATCTTTTGTTTAAGCTCCTGAGTAAATCTACATTCCATATAAGGAGAAAGGAAAAAACAAATAATAAAAGGGCTTCTGATATTAAGATAAATATCATCATCATGTTAAGCCCAGGATCCTTTTAAGCAGTCAAACAAACCGTGCCTTTTAACTAATGAGAAGCCAAATGTAATGTATACATTAAATAAAATCTTCTGCACACATTTTTCACAATACAGCAATAAAACAATAAAATACAGCAATAAAAAATAAATCTGCACCAGTTTGGTGCAGATGCAGTGAGTGAATACAGTGTAAGACTGTACTACCCAACGTGGGGTGACACTGATGAATTAATGTCACAACAGGGTAAATGTGCCACTGCAGCGTGCTCCCTTCCAACTCTATTTCCAGGAAGGTCAAGCCAAAAAAACCTGAAACATTCAGCAGCTGTCAGCCCTGCAAACCCAGTAGTGTGCAGCCTCCAAGCACAACTGCTTCACTTCTTTCTAACCTGAGCCTGCAGTGAGCAGGAAAGGAGCTCTTACCTTTCAGCAAAGCCATCCTTGTTGAAGAAATCCCCCTGCAGGAGCTCGGCGCAGGACGGTCTCTTGTCTGGGTCAATCTGCAAGCACTCCTGTGTTTCAAACCAACAGGAGGAGGAAAACACACCAGGAATTAAACAAAGGCTTTGGCATGTCTGAGGGAAAGATCCCTGCAGTGACCCTTTTGGCCCCGCAGGGCTGAGTGCCCCCACCGCCCTGGACTGGAGCTCTGGGATCCTACAGCCCTCACCAAGCTGCCAACCCCAGCAGCTGCTCGCTGTATCGGGAGCTGAGAGAAAGGCACTTCAACATCCCTGTGCTCAGCTGGGTGAGGTGAAGGACAGGGAAACACAGAAAGATTCACAGCAAACACTCCGTTAATTACCTTGGCTAAATCCAGCGCGGCAGGCGGGAGCTTGGGGTAGCGTTTCTCCAGGGATTCCAGCTCCTTCACCTCGGGCAACTTCAAGCCAGCAAAGAGGGGGTTTTTATAGAATAACTCCTGTTGTCTTGGAATTAAGTTACCTGCAATCAGGCAAACAAAGCAACCACGTGGAAAAATACAGGGCAGGGAAACACATGAGAGGCTGAAATGCTGGGTCAGCACTGCAGTAAGGGCTACACTCTGGGTTGTTACCTTCCCACCCATCAAAACAAATCCGAGCCCTTCGTTCCCGAGCAAGCCCGAGGGGCTCTTCTTACCCAGGCACTTGGTGATATGGAAGAGCTGGTCAATGTCCGAGTCTCCTGGGAAAAGGGGCTCTCCTGTGAGCATTTCTGTTACCAGGGAGCCAACAGCCCACACGTCCACAGGCCTGGGGAGAAAAACCACCAGCAGACCCCAGCTCAGCACAGCTTCATGGATCCAAAGGCTGAGCCAGTGATGGAGCACCCCCTCCATGCTGCCCACAGCCCTCCCCAGCCGGGCAGGCCAGGCTCACCTGCCGTATTTGCTGTCCCCCACCAGCAGCTCCGGGGCTCTGTACCAGCGGGTCGCCACGTAGTCCGTGTAAACTTCCCCAGGAGTCGCCAAGGGCCGGGCAAACCCGAAGTCACAGAGTTTCACAACTCCTGACTGGGAAACCAGTATGTTCTCTGGCTTAATATCCCGATGGATTATCTGCACACAGAAAAGGAAGTCAGGGCAAACTCCCCGTTTGTACATAGCAAACTGACTGGCTCAGCAAAAAGTGCAGATTTCTCATATTCAAGTAGAAATCCACAGGCAAACACAGAACCTCTAATTTCAGACACATTTATGTCATGTATCTCTTTTCAGACAAAGCTCTATTTCTCTAAGTCCAAATATATATAAATACAAAAATACAAGCTTCTATTCTAATATGCATCTATTGATTTAGCTGCAGAGCTGATTTCTTGCACGTACTTACATTATGGCTGTGACAAAAGGCAATTCCTCTCATAATCTGAAATAGGTATTTCCGAACCCTGTCGTAGTCCAGTCCACTGGGAGAGGCCTCGAGGTCATCGAGCACCGTGTGATCCACAAATTCAAACACCAGGTACCACCGCTTCTTCCTCTTACACACATCCAACAGGTTCACCAGATTCTCGTGCCTGAGTTGCTGTCAAAAAACAGGCAATGTTTAGTGAGGGAAAACACTTATTAAAAGATATGAAGGGGCAATTTTTAAAAAAATTTTTTGCAGTTAATTTTTTTTTTAACTGCAGCCCAGCTGGGACAATACCAAAAAATGCAACTTGAATAAAAAGAGGAAGAAAAAGCAGCTGTGTTTTCTAGCTGTTTTGTCATCGTGCTCCCAGCAGACAAGAATCCACCTCCCAATTGTTACACGTTTATCCCACACCAACACAAAAGGCCACGCTACAGAGAACAGTTATTTATTAGCTGGAGCCTGGCTGGGAAACATCCCTGGAGGCAGCACCAGAGCCCAGAGGTGGGGCCCAGGAAGATGCAAAAGGACTGCAGAGCACAGGGAGTTGCAGGGGAAACTCTGCCAGTGCAGAGGCCGTGCCAGCCAACCTGCATCCGTGTCTGCCCAGATTTCTTAGAAGGTCTGACAAGAGGAGAATTTTTAAAGGGTAATCGATATGAGAAAAAGCTCTTTTCCCAAGAATGGTTTATTCCCCACACAGGAGACCTGAAGAGGTTTTTGCTGGCTTTGGACACAATTAAATTTCTGCCCGAACTCGAGAGAGAAAAAAAAAAAAAATTAAACCCAAAGATTGAGAGGGAACAAGGGAAGGAACTACAAAGAGACTAAACCTCCTAAAGGTATTTGTTTCCCCTGTGAGAGGCCACCCTTCCTGAGCTGCATATGCAAACGTTGCCCTTGCAAAGATTCCATTCACCCAGGAAAACCAGGTAATTCCCAGCACACCCAGGTGCTGCTCAGTAACTCAGTAACCCAGTGAGCCTGACCAGTGGAGCAGGGACAATCCAGGCCCACACAGATCCACTCTGAAAGGGTTTGAAGGGAGAATGCTTGGAGCTGCATACATAATTTCTATTAACTCCACTTCTGTAGCTCTTGCAGTAATGGCAAAAAAACCTTTTTTTTTTTTTTTGGGTTTTTTTTTTTTGTTTTTTTTTTCCTTCAGTGCACCGGATCTCTAAGCTGGCAGATTTAGAAAGAAACACTTGTGGCAGACAGGAGGACAGGACACAGGTTTGCCAGTATTCCCACCTCTGGAACACCCCACATCACAGGAGTAGCCTGGAAATAAGGTTTACCTGCTTTTTTTTCACCAAACACATCACCTGGTCCCAAGGTTTCAAACTCCCACATTGCCCATGCACATGGGACAAGCATTCCTGTGGGACAAGGGAAGCTCCTCTGGACAACCCATGCCAGTGCCTCACCACCCTGACAAGGAACATTTTTTTCCTGATATCCAATCAAAAGCTGCTCTCTTTCAGTTTGAATCCATTCCCCCTTGTCCTTCCCCACAATACCGACACCAGGCAAATCCCACACTCTGACAGCAAAGGACACAGTGCCAGCTGGCTCAGGGAATGTCACAGCCTAAAACTTTCCTAGAAGCATTTTCCCGTCTCAGGCGACACCGGCAGCCCCCAGCCCGCTCAGTGTCACACACCCAAGCTTTGAAAGGTCAGCGTTTCTTCTGTTTTCAGCAGGAAAGGACAGGCATTCGGGACAGGGGGACAGCCACCACCAGGAGGCAACAGACACCGCACCATTCCCTGGGAACGCCGCAACATCGCCAGGCTTTCCCAACCCAGGATTCCCCAGGTGCATCCAGCCCCGCGCTCGGGCCAAGGGCAGAGGAGAAGCAGCGCTGCCAGGCTGCAGCCCAGAGGGCTCCATTAATCCAGCACATGGGAATTCGAGCAGGGCCCAGCGAGTCTCCTCCGGCCGGGATTTGGCACTCTGTGAATGCTGTGCTGCGACACAACCCCAGCGGGGAGCTCAAGGAGCTCAAACACACAGAACCTGTGCAATTTAAGCACGAAACTGCTAAAAATAAATAAATAAATAAATAAATAAATAAATAAATAAAGGGAGTCCCGGCAGGCTCACCTTGAGCAGTTTCACTTCCCTCAGGGCGATTTTCCTCACCGCCGCGTCGTCGTCGCTCTCCAGGAACTTCTTGACGGCCACGATCTGCCCGCTCTCCCTGTTCCTGCACTTGGTCACCACCCCGTAGCTGCCTTCCCCCACCAGCCCCAGCACCTGGTACTTGTCCATGGCGGCGGCGGGAGGGCCCGGACCCTGCGGCGGGGACCGGGCCGGGATGCGGGGACAGCTCCGGGATGGAGGCACCGCGGCCGGCCCCGGCTCCCGGCCCAACGCGGCGTTACCGCGGCAACGGCCCGCCGTAAAGCGCGGCCGCGCCCCGCCTGTCGCGAAAGGTGCCTGGAAGCTCCTGAGTGAAAGGCCTCATGGAATATTTCAAGGATAAAATGTTATAAAGGCTGCTTTCTTAAAGCCGCCAGGCCACCTAAAGTGTGTTAAGCAACCTTATCTCTTGTGCGGTGGTTTGATTAAAACCCAGCCTGAATCCATGCAACGGCTGTTCCGCATGTTGCGTATGTTGCCAAGGGTCAGCCATGGAAAAGGCGGAATAATTTGGTTTTAGATGTCTGTGCCACCGGCCTTACTGTGCCCGTGTTCATCTCACAAACTTGTCTGCACGTATTATGTGCAAGATAACACCGTGCATGAGCCTGCTCCCTTTGAGAGGAAGGAAAGCTGAAGCATCCCTGAGGGTCTACTCGTATTTTCAGCCAATATATTCCTAATCCAGCATCCCCTTGTTCCTTCCATCCACTGGTGGATGTAGCCACCCATGCTGGCCTTCTGCTAACACTGACTTCTCATGTTCTGGGCAGGAGTGGCATGGCAGGACACGTGTAGGAAAACACCTCCGGGAACAAACTGCAGCAACAAAGGCATTCCATGAGGATATTCCCAATATTCCCGCCTCAGTTTGGTGGCCGCTATTTCACAGCTGAGGGCGCTGTGGAAAAAAAGGTGTTCAGTTGCTCTGAAGGAATTTATGGACACCTGTCAGGCTAGAATACTGCACCATTGCTCTTTGGGAAAGGAGCACTATTTACCTTGCCAAAATGCCTATTTCCTGGAAAACAGTGTAACGAGGAGTCATATATCCCAGTAATGTTTTCTGGAACCTTCAGTGTATTCCTCCTGAGTCACATCGATGGACATCCCCTTCTGTAATGAATTCCTGGTTGCTCTCATGCCTCCCTGGCTCTCATTCTCTCTCCCTACACGCCATCACAGTAACGCACCTTTCCAGGCTGACCTCGCATTTCCAGGGAAAGAAGCACATCGGAATGTGCTTGGCAGTGATTTATTATATTCCTCCTCCCTTCTGCTGCTCATCCCTATCAGCTCCTCTGGGTCCTGGCATCCGTCCTGTGCTGCTAATGGAGAGCTGGCTGGGAATCCAATTAACCCTTCCACTGCTGAGATACTTTCGGGCCCGTTAAAAGAAAGGAGCAAACATCGTTATCTGTAGTGACACCATTAACTTACCACGGACAAGGGGAAATGGTTCAATAAAAGGAAGAGTAGGCTGCATATTTAATTGGAGATTAGGGAACAAAACTCCTCCCTGTGGGGGTGGAGAGCCCCTGGCACAGAGGAGCTGTGGCTGCCCCATCCCTGGAAGCGTCCAAGGCCAGGTTGGACGGGGCTTGGAGCATTATCTGGGACAATGGAAGGTCCATTCAAACCCGTGATCCCGTGTTCCTGCGTGTCAGTGTGCTGCTTTGGTTTAAGAAGCCAGAGAGACCAAAAATGAGCGGGGAGCTTCACTAAACCACACCGTGCCTGTGCTCCAGGTGTGCTCCAGGTGTACTCCAGGTGTGCTCCAGCTGTCGCTACCTCGACGGCACTGACCCAGTCAGGGCTCGATACCTGGGGGGACACCCCTTTTTCCCCCTCCTAACAACAGGGACCTCGAACGGGAGGATCCCTCCCCTTCAAAAGGCGATTCCCCCATCCTGCCCACGGGACCCTTGGCTGCCGTGAGACGACCCCAGCTCGCAGGCTCTCCGCGGGGGAAGCCGCTTTC
>VZRH01002098.1:44408-62568 GCA_013397555.1 Urocynchramus pylzowi
CTCCCCGGGGCGGGGAGCTGCCGGGCCCGCCGGCTCCGCCTTCCCCGTGGGGCCGGAGGGGTGGCGGGGTGGGCAGGGATGCGGGGTCTGGGCGCGCCCGGTGCCCGCGGCCCGCTGCTCTCGGGAGCCCCGGCATCCCGGGGGGATGGATCCCGCCGGGCTCGGTGCGGTGTGTGCGGTCGGGGCTCATGCACTTCCAGGGTCAGCGGCTCCTTAGCCGCGGTGTTTTTCCGGCAGGAGATGCCTAGAGGGGTTTTTCAGGTCGGGCGGCCGTGCTGGTGCGAGAGATGGAAAAACACACCCGGTTTTCTGCAATGTGTGCTCGTCTTCGCTGTGAGTCAGAGGCTGAGACGCTGTTGGGATAAATCAGGAGCAGAATGGTTCAGATGAACTCACGTCTGTTGCAGAATGATGGTTCAGACGAATTCTTATCTCTTGGAAACGCGCGACGACCTGTTTCATTCTGCCACAACCACTGCACGGAAAAGCACTGTGCAAACAGGAAAGGCTTGAGGTTTTTCCTTATCCTGACCGGTGCTGGACACCTACACATCACTTGTTTTTGATGTGTTAGGATAGAAATCGTTCTCAGCAGATATGCTGAGCATTCTACATGATGCAAACTCGTGGCCTCTTGCTTCACATCAGCTCTGGCAGGCGAGTCTCACCTTCCAGACAGGGGTGAAAAACCAGGGCAGTGCAGAAGATATACCTGCTTGTATTTTTAGCACTCCACCAGAGGGGAGGAGAACATTTCCAATGCCTCGACAGCTGGCACTGAAGTAGCAGTTTGTTGTGCTCTGAGAACACCAGGCAGTACTTGAAAGCTTCTTCTTCCCGTGTGTTTTGCTGAGTCTCCTTCCACAGGCCAATACCCCTTTNCACTCCACCAGAGGGGATGAGAACACTTCCAATGCCTCGACAGCTGGCACTGAAGTAGCAGTTTGTTATGCTCTGAGAACACCAGGCAGTACTTGAAAGCTTCTTCTTCCCGTGTGTTTTGCTGAGTCTCCTTCCACAGGCCAATACCCCTTTTTTCAGCAGGCAAATCCAGTGACAACCTAGTGACAAAAAATTTAGTGGCAATCCTTGCACAGGTTAGTCCAATACCAGTGAAACAAATCTTACTGCCTGCTGCTGTGTTGTCTAATCGTTCAGGTGTTGCACAACCTGCAGTGAAAGTCTGAGGTACATAAAATGTACAGAGGACAGATGAGATTTGTTTTCCGGGTGTGGTGGTGGTGGTGGTAGTTTACAGAGCACTGTCAGGGTGTTGAGGTTATTCTCCTTCCACTGAGCAGGGAGTTCTGTTAAAACCAAAACTGTAAAATTTTTTGTATTATAAAGTTTGCTAGTTAGATTGATACCACCTTGTCCACATTTGGCTGTTTCTGGAACACCATGATGTAAAAATGTGGCTTATCAACTTAACGATTCTTTTAATCGCTCAGATCCTCCCCCCAACCCAGCTTCATTATTTTTAGATGCTCCAAGATTTGCCTGTAAGAAATAAACTCCTAATTAAACAACTAAGTGTAGAGTTTTTAGTAAGTGTTTTTATATCCTGGAAGATTCTAAGTTGCCTTTGCTTGGAATTGTGCTTTATATGTATATATATATATATATATATATATATATATATATATGGAGTATGTACATATATTTTTTTATATACATATATATATATATATGTATGAAAAGTTAGTCTCTTTAATAGCTTCAGATCTTGGAAGATTAACTTGACTGTCTCTGTAGGTGCTGGGACCTGTCAACTGAGTTGTTTTCTCCAGGAGCTATCCAACCAAAAGGATTCTCAGGTCTTAGAAAATAACATAAAAGTAGAGCTTAAGGGAGAATTATAAAAGGTGTGAACACTTTCATAGGTTGCTGATACTTCCCTTGAAGTTTTGTGTAGGGGTGAAGCTGCTGGGTCTTCTGTTTGTATCCCTAATGACCTCAAGCTTCCCTAGGTCTGGGATTTATGGGCTCAAACTCTGGCACAGCATTAGGTTTTCTGGGACTGAGTCCCAGCAGTTCAGCAAGCAGCTGAGAGAGAGAGTAGCTCTTCCTAGAGCTGGCCTTGCTGTTGGGCTGCTTGTGGGCAAACTGAACTTGCATTTAGTTTGCTGTTCAGTTCTTGCAGACAAGCTGCCTGCAGCTCGAGTGCTTGGGAAGTTGGAAGGAATTTCCCTGAAGCCTGGTGCTGCAAACTGGAATGACACGTTTGGTAACAGCATAGACACCCTGGAACAATTTCCTGTTACAGTGCTGTTAAATGAGATTCCTGATGATGTTGGCTCCTACACACCAAATTACAGAGAAGGGCAGCAGTGAAATCGCTCTGAGTGCTCATGCCACACGTCCCAATTATCCTTGTCACGTAGTACTTGATTTCCAGAGAGGAAAGTGGCCTTTCCTCTCTGGTTTCCCAGCAGTGAATTCTCTGGAAAAGGTTCTTTAGTGGCAGGAAAGGCTGTGCAACAAGGAACCAGTGGGTAGTGCAACAAGTTGCCAGGGGAGACGCTCCCTAAACTGGCTTGTGAAGAAAAATTAGATGGAGATGAAATAGGACACAGTTAAAATAATTCAGGCTTTGGCTGGTGTGTTGCTTTTATTATTGTCACAGTGTTGGTGTTAGTTTCAAGTGCTGAAGGATCTTTTCGTGCAAGTATAGAAATCCCTGAGGCCCTGGCTTTATTGCTTTATTGCTTGTACCAGTCAGCACTTGCAACTGGAAACCCTGGTTTTGGAAACAGTTCGATGAAATGGATGTTGCACTGGACAGTGTTTACGTTAGAATGTTCTTCTGGATGGTGGCCAAACCTCCTTGGCTAGGTAAAAATGTATTCAGGTAACTTAACACTCTGCTGGGTTTTGTAAAGGACAGGGCTAACTGTCCTCTGTAAAAGAATTAAATAGGAAGAATTCTGAATAAAGAATCAGGGAAGAAACCAGTTCCCTGCATAAAATTAGAGCGTGAATTTTTTTCTTTTTTAAATTTTTTTTTTGTTGTAGTTTAAAAGTATTGCCTTGACCTCTTATTGGATGTTTTTCTCTGAGGCTCAGCCTTCTGGATGTGCCAAGCTGTCAAAATAAAGTGTATTCTTTAGCACTGATGAGGTACAAGATGCCAGGAAAGAGTTAAGTGCCATGGTGAGCAACAGCATTTTCAGAAATTTGCCTGGAACAATGTTTTCTCCAGGAAAAATGTATTAAAGGGATTGCAGAACGTGCTGATAGTCTGTAAATGTCAAGTCCAGCATCCTGACAAGTGATTTCATCTCACAAGGGTTTTGGTTTTTTCCCCAGTTCTACAGAAGATGTTTACATGCTTTTGCCTCTCCCTGCTGTAGTAGCGATGCAGAGCTCCAGTTAATAAGCCAACGTGCTAAATACATGAAGATTTTGTTGTTATTTTATATTTAACATATTTTGAAATCTATTTCAAATTCTCGGGCTCATTTACCTTCTGCTCTGCATGGAAGAGTCTTCTGCACTCTAACTGTAAACTTATTTTTCCAGATCCAAGTATTTTAGAACGTGTTCAACAGGAGAACACTTCACTATAGAGGTGAGTACTTACATTTTTAGCTATTTAAGAAAAAGTGGGAAAAGCTGAATCCTAGCAATGCCTTTAACACTTCCTGCAGTTTATGAACACTGAAATACTCTGGGATATTCCAGCCCAGATTGATGCTGGGGTTACCTTATAGTTTTTTTTGCATTTGTAGTCTGCAGAGGTCCTTTTTTGCCAAGGGTAGTGTAAGGTTAACCAGGAATAACCTGGTTTACTTTCCCTGGGTGCTCCTGTGCTCTGCAAGTCCTAGACCAGCCAGATTGCCCCTGTTACTGAGGATAACATCAATTATTGTAGTTAATGCTTGGGCTGTCGAGAAAGATGTGTACAGAGGGGGAAATCTGCTGTGCTGCAGAACTTCCTCTTGTGAGAGAGTGAGTTTGTGCAGCTTAGAATGCTTGTTTTTTAATGAGGACTCTTCTCCTTTCAGGAGGAGAAACTTTTCCTTTTTTTGGTAGGAAAAAAGGTCCAACTCTAAAAATAAAATTCCCCTGAAGGTAGGGTTACAGTCCCACTGTTAGAACTGGAGTAGTGTTGTTACAAGACACATAAAATGTGCAATCATATTTGCTGTTTGTCTTCAGTGACTCGTTATACTGAGTTGTAAAAATGATTTATTTCTTTTTCCTCTGCAGTTTGAGAACTTGGTGGAAAGTGATGAGGTGAGTACCTGGGGCATTATGTGAAACCTGCTCGTACAATCCTTAAAAATGCTTCCAACATCTGAATCTTCCTCCTACTTTAAGCTGAGTTGTGGACTTAAATCACAGGGTTTTTTTTTTTACTTTCAGTTTTCCTTGCACGAGGAATATGAATTTAAGGCTTTGGATAAATATCCAAGAGATTGGTTTTGGGGAGTATGGGAAATAACCCACTCAGGAAGGGGGCACTGTGGACTTTGGGAAGAAAGAAAAGAAGAGGTGTGGGGAAAAAGTGTGTTTGGGAAGACTCAAAGGAGAATTTGCTCCTGGTATAACTCTTGCATAAGACTCAGCAAGTGTCCTCAGACTGAGAACAGAAATGGACCTGGGTTGCTCTGCTAAGGGAAGTTCTGGAAGTGCTCTGTCTTTACAAAAATCAGACTTTTTTTCTTTATTTTAACAGGGGGAAAGCCCAGGAAGCAGTCACAGGTAAGACTTTGAGACTGAGGACCTCTCCTTCCCTCTGCTGCCCCACTGGAAACATTAAACAAAATGGGGTAAGGGGAAAACAAGGGACAAAAACAACTAAGGGGGAAAAAAAAGTGAGATTTGGACTGCAGTGACAGTCATGGTTCTATCCCAGTAGTTCTGTTAGCAGAGATGGTTTTGAAAATATGCTTTCTGTAAAGATATAAATAATACATACTGTGAGAGCCAGGAGAGACAGCATTGTCCTGAACAAGCTGGAACTTTCAGGAGGAGCAGGCCACAAGCACAGCCTGTTGGATGTGCATTAAAGGTCTGGTCAGGAAAGACCACACAGATATGTCAAAGTGCAGATGAGGGCTGTGGGGCATGAATAATAGATGGAGCTTTTTTGTCTTTCCCCAGGCCTCTGACTGAGGAAGAAATTGCAGACCTGAAAGAGAGGCACTACGACTCCATTGCCGAAAAGCAGAGGGTTGTGGATCTGAAGCTTCAGTCAGAGGTAAGTGGTCACAGTGAGAGTACAAATGGTTTTTCTTCCAAAAATGTTAGGATCAGCCATGGACAACCAGGAGATTCCACTCACAAGGAACAGTTGGGTTTTGTTCATCAGTTGGTATTTTTTAGTCTACAAGGTGCACAAATTCCTTCTTTTTAATAGCCTCTTAGCTGAAAACTTGAATGGATAGGCTGGGTATCTAACCAGGAGCTCTTAAATTTGACCCTTTTTTCAGTGCAAGACCAAATGGGGAATATTTTTGATTCAACTTTCCTTGTGCTGAATTTTCTCCACAGCTTTCTTGAGGGGAAAAAACCCACATAATTTGTTATTCTGTTCTAGCGTTGCAGCAGTTAATGGAACATGATGTGGAATACAATGTAGAAACTTGAATGAACTTTGATCTAAAGTGCCAATGAACTATGGAACTGAAAAGCTTTAAATCTTTCACTGTGCAGTCCATAATAAAATATTAAAAAAAGCATTGCAGCAATTCACTAATAACAAATGTTTACCCAGTAGTTACCTAAATTTCTTGGGCTGTTTGCTTGCGGGGAGGGGAGCTGTTAAATCCAGTAAATGCTTTGGCTGTAGTGGGTTTTGATTTATTTTGATTTTCTAGCTGCTTTTCTTTTGTTTTCTCGCACTTACAGCTTTACTAATAGGAAGATAGATAGGTTCTGCTTTTGTTAACCATTACTGTTTTGTTCATACACAGTTAGCCTTACAAGAGGAGAAGTTAAGACTAGAAGAGGAGGCTTTATATGCTGCACAACGTCAAGCAGCCAGGGCAGCAAAGCAGAAAAAGCTCTTGGAGGTGAGGGGGAAAAAGACCCCAATATTTATGAAAGCCTCTGTCCCATTCCCATGTATGCAGACTTCCCTGATAGCCCTTCCATCTCAGGAGACCTGGCAAGGAAATGGCTTTGGCTTGTGAAGTAGAGAAAGAAGTACAAGGTTTGGAAGTACAGCTGGTTGGAGCAGCTGAAAATCACCATAATTGTTTGAAACAGCTTCTGTCGCCGAGTATAGATTTTGAATGAGTTATAATTTTAATCTATAATTAGCTTCACACTCTTCTTATATAATATGTAGAAGTTACTGATCTTAAATGTAAAAATGATCTGTGATGGCTTTTGGGTAAAAAAAAAACCCCTGAAATTAGGCACATATTGTGACATCATTTAGACTTGTAAAAGGTACTTTATATATTTGTGCACTGTATTGTTCCTTATCTTTCTGTTTTGTATTGACCCTGCTTTGGAATTCTCATCTAATTTTTATGTCACTAAGTATAGCTCTCATTTCACATTTCTTTCTCTCCCCTTGCCATTTGGTGTGGGAGGGTTAATTCTTTCTGACCTTTTTGCCTGCCTTTTTTTTTTCTTACCACTTTTGATCCACAGCAAAAGTAGATTTTTTTTTTTTTAAATGGAGTTAACTGGCTTTTGTAGAAGTTCTGTGCAAGAAATGTTGTATTTCTTGTCTTTCAGTATTTTTAATATGCACTTCTTTTAGTCAGGAACTAAGACAGAATGGATTTTAGAGATTTTAATTTCCTCTTGGTGTAAAATTAGTACCACTTATCTCCTGCTCAAACACCCTCCTCAAAACCCAAAAGGATTATAAGGATTTTAAGGAAGCATTTTTGTCCAGATATGCATCGAGCACTTAGCCCTTCCAGATAAACTGGAAGCTATTTTTGAATGCATCACTCCCTGCTGTTTGTGGGCACAAATGGGAAAATGGCTTTTTCCTTGGAAGTGTGGCCTCTTTTAAAGCTCATTTGGCTTGCTGATGTTGCCCTGCTAAATGTCAGGGTCTGTAACAGCGGGGAGTTTTAATATGTGTGTGTCCTGGAACTGGCAGTGCTGGGTATTGGGATGTGACCTGGCAAAACGGGGAGATCATCTAAATTGGGTATTATGTGGGTATAGAATCCTGAAAGAAAATGGTTGTGCGTGTCAGTAATTGATTTTGACAGATTTGTTGACTGTGTTGTGCCAAATTTCTGTCTGTTCCTCTCTGCGCTCTTGGATCTTTTCACCTCTAACCACCACCAAGTGGTATTTCTGCTTCTACTTTTTTTTCTCTGCACTCCCCATTTGCTCATTTCCACCTGCAAATATTATTATTATTTAAATATCCAAGATGCAAAGTGTGCCAGAAAACAACCCCACCATCATCATCTTGGGACTGAAAAGCTCTAGATCCAGCACAGTTACCTCCCCACACCCAAATCAAAGAGCAGTTCTCGGATGAAGTTGACATTAGCAGAGTTATTAATCCTTTTGGCCCTGCAAGGCAGCAAAGCTGTTATTAATGTAGATGAAGCACTTAGGGCTGATGGAGACAGCCAGAGGAGATGGCAGCACTGCTTTGCACAGGGATGAAAGGATTTGTAGGAAATATTTATCTTTTAAATGGCAGGGTGGCTCTTCCTGGGCAGGGAGCAAAAGAAATCCAACATCACCCAGGTGCTAGTTGCGCACTGAAAACACTTTAAGAAGACAGGAGACAAGGCAGGTGCAGTCCTGACTGAGGTTTCTAAAAACTGATGGGTTTTTTTTGGGGGGTGCATAAAAAAATAGGATGAAGTGTTGAGAGCTGTGTTCTGAGTGTTCAGCTTTTTCAACGATTCGCTTTCCTTGACAGCAGCGTAGGCAGCACAGGATAACGCAGAGAGCACATGCTGTTAACAACGGAGAGTTCCAGAGGTAAGGAAACAGATTTTATTCATGACAACTCAAGAGCCTTGACTGTCTGTACCCCTGTTCCTCATCTGGAAAGTTTGGGGGTATTTTGGGTTCATTCTGGTTGTCGCTGGAGTTACTAGACTGCTGCATACAGTGCTGCTCCCAGCTGCTGACAGATATTTACACACACACACAAAATCCAGTGGTGTATTTTGAAAAGGTGTTTATATGTAAAATTTCAGCTAACATAAAAATAATTCTATTTTATTATTTTATTGTTCAGGACCCTGTTTTAAAAACCCAGTAGAAACACGCTGTTTAAATGGTTTATAGAGTCTGCCCGCTTCTTCATTAACATTCTTAACTATATTTATTTATTAAATATTTAAGTATTTATTTTCTTTTAAGTCTCTTCATTCCCACCTCCTGTGTCCAGTGGTGGTGGTGGGAAAAACAAGCCAAAAAACAAAAAAACAAGTGGAGAAATTTACAGTGGAATGGTGTTTGATTTTAGAAAAAGTTCATGCACGCAAGACAAGGGGGACAGGAGGAATTTTGCTATGGAAGCACAGTTAGAATAGGAGCTGAGAAAACAGAGTAAGAACTGGCCAGATTTTAAAAACAAAGGACTGCAGGAGCAGGGTTTGAATTCATCACTTAAAACAATGAACTGAATGTTAAGGAGATTTTATCTAAAGTGATGAAGACAGGGGAAGAGTTGTTTTGAGTTAGTTAATTGATTTTTAACTGAAAATACTAATAAAAATTGAACAGAAGCACAGACTGGGAGAGGATGTGATGAACAGAAATAGAAAGGCATTTTATAAATGATTTTATAAATAATTTTTCTGGAGGTATGTGTGCTTTGTAGCACAGAGCTGGGGGCATGTGGATTAACATATTTTTGATGGCACCCTTGGAGGTTTCTAAAGCTATAAAAATTGTGTTCCTGCAGCTCTGTGGCAGAGGAAGATCTCGATCCTTTCCTAAGGAATACAAAATTCCAGTATGAAGCTTTCCGAAGTAGCAGTAAGTCTGCCTTTCCCTAAGCACATCTTTAAATGTTAAGGGACCCTGAGGGGCACAGAGTGCTGCTTCTTTTTCTGGATAAACACAGATTATTTATAGTTTTATGTTTACACACACAAATGTAAAATGTGCATACATGTATCTGTAATTAAAACATCTGATAATTTTTTTTTTATCTGATAAACAAAAGATAGTGGTGAACATTTCTTGTAAAACCAGTTGAAGATGCAGATGTGTGTTCATAGCTTTTTTTAAATCATCCCTTGGCAAAGTAATTAGAATCATATTAATGCCTAATTTTTTCCCTAATGAAGTGCAAGAGGTAAATTTGGCTGCCTGTAACTAAAAAATTCCACCAACAGTTTAGAGGAAAACAATTTGATAAGCTTTTATCTGTATGTTTTGGTGACAGTACATGACAACCACTAAGGTGGAGGATTGATGGCTGTGTGAGTAATTTAGTTTTTTGGGGAGGAGAGGGTTGATTTGGGTTTGGTTTTATTTTTACAAGTCTTCATACAAGCTCAGCTTACAGCTTATTAAACTCCATTCTAGCTCTAATTAGGCAATATCTCAGTGATATTGACTATTTATAAGCTACTGATTACTCTTTGAACTGATAAAGTGCCTTTTCCAGCATTCCTGAGGTTTAAAGGGCCACAAAGCACGATGAGAGCTTAATTTAAAATTTTACTTTTGCATGTTTAACCTGAAATTCAAGTACATTTTTGAATTAAAAATACATTAGGGTTTTGTTTTTGGGTTTTTTTGTTTTTTTTTTAAATAGGGCTTTCATCTGATGCCACAGTGCTGACACCCAACACGGAGAGCAGTTGTGACCTGATGACCAAAACCAAATCAGTGAGTGGGAACGATGACAGCACCTCCTTGGATTTAGAGTGGGAGGATGAAGAAGGTATTTCTCCTGCATTTCAGCTTCATCCTGAAAAAGGACTGAAAAAGCTAAAGATGTTGACAGTTTAAGCTGTGTTCATTGTAAATTTGTCGTTTTCAAAAGGGAAGGTGATTTAAAACTTCTTGCTGATGGAGTTTCTGACAAGTTTGTAATGTTTAAACTGTAAATTATTTTTACCGAGACAGTTCCTTATTTTTGATAAATGTGGAGACAGCCCTGCTAAATGAATTCCTTTATTAGGATACTCCAGTAGATAAATGCATTGCATTTTGTGGAACTGACTTTCAAACTCCTGACATATGGTAAAGAAGTGCTGCCCTCTCGTGAGCCAGGAGCAGAAGGAAGAGCTTGTTCTTCCTTTCAAAATGTGGAGGTTGGTCAGGAGTCTTGACTTCAGTATTTTGGGAAAAACCCTTGTTACTTATACTGTAACATTCACCGGGAACTCGGATCTGCATTCCAAGGAGTATCCCAGCAATGATGCAGCAGTATAATTGCTGCTGTTACAGGTGTTTTCTGCATTTCCTCCTTGTTGCCAATACTTCCTCTTTTGTTTACTAAACCTGCAAAAGCTCTTGGTTGAAAGCTTATCCAAAATGTTGAGACCTTGGCTATTGAGAGGCTCACCAAAAATAAGCAAGGGTTTCTTTATTTTAGCCAGTCTGACAGGTATTGGATTAATTACAGTTTAACATCTGTAATTACTGACAAAATCCGTAAAATCTCAGATATCTTTGAGCAGTGTCCAGAACCATATTTTGTGTGGAATTAAACAAACTGAAGACCTTTCTTAGACCACTGCATCTGTCCAAATTCTCCCTTTGTTTCTCCTAGCAGAAACATAAAACGTTAGGTGAAAACTCACGAGGACGCGTTTCTCACACGTGTGTGTGTGTGTGTGTGTGTTAAATGGCAGGCATGAACAGGATGATCCCGGTGAGGGAGCGCTCCAAGACGGAGGAGGACATCCTGCGGGCAGCGCTGAAATTCAACAGCAGGAAGGCAGGGAGCCACCCAGCCTCAGCCTCCGACGATTCCAACGGGCTGGAGTGGGAGAACGACTTCGTCAGCGCCGCCGCCGCCGTGGACGACAACGGCAACTCGGAGTACGCCGGCTTCGTCAACCCCGTGCTGGAGCTGTCGGCCTCGGACGTCAGGCTGTCAGATCCCGAGCACCAGGACAGATAGTGACCATCCCTGCACGGCCCCTGCCCGTGACCAAATGCTGGAAAGGGAAGCGGAACCCAGGAGGCCGCTCCCCCTTTTTGCTTACGCGCGGATCGGCGAGGAATTCGATTTCTCCCGGGAAGGACTCGCTGGCCGGATGAATTCAGAACTAAGTGCAATTTTATCATCTACCTTCTCCACTTTTTTGTGAAAACTGGGATGATTCTCTTGTGTATATTTCTGGGTACCTGGATTTAATATAAAATTATCTGCACTAATTGGAGCTTCATAGCTTTGACTTATCTATGTTTTAACTTGCCTTTTTTTTTTTTTTTCTGGATGATGTTCCTATTGATTTTGTTTTAAAATTCATCCTCGGCCTAATATTTATCTCAGAAACAGTCTTGTATAATTTATTTAATACTTGAAGATAGAGAAATAATTTTAAAATATTTTTATTTCTGGTCTGTGCTTTTTGACTTGCTCTTCAAGCTGTTTAGAGGGTGCAAAAGTAAGAGCTGCAAAACAAATCTGACACGTGGCAAATTGCAGATTTTCTCCCTGTCTAGCTTAAAGCCTTCCTAGTCTTCTGTTGTCCTTTTTCCATTTATTTTATTTTTTCAATTACTTCATGCTAAGCACGGTTAACCTCAATGAACATAGTAAAACTCATCAGGTTAGGTAAGGTATCGCCCTGTATAATAATATGCCAGACTTAGTAAGCGTGTGCTAGATAGAAAAGCAAAACTGAAATATAAATTCTCTATATGTGTCAATAAAATGGGAATTTTAACCAGTGGAGAACTGGGAGGACCAAAGTCTTGTTTTCCCAGCCCCCCTGGACAGACCGACCTCTGTTGCTACACGGTCCTTAAAATTCTTCAGTCGTGGAAAATCTGTAATTCCACTGGACCAGAACAGTTATGGAAAAGCAACATCCAGTGAGCAAACTGGGGGAGGGATGACGGCTCTGCTGCTGGCGGGGGGGAAGAACAAGAACCTAAAGACTGAATTTCTGTATCTGCATTTTGAAAAGAAAGAAGAAAAATTCATGTTTTAACGGTGTGTTAAAGTGCTCTGCCTTTCCTGTGCCTCTCAAGTGGATGGTTAATCCTGCTTGAAATCCAAGGAGGTGTTCAGTGACTGCACCACTGCTGTCCTGTGCCGTGTGGTCTCCCCCGGTATTCCATGCCAATCTTACTTTTTAACAAAAGAGAACCTGCAAAGTACTTGCAGATCTCAAGCTTTCCCCAAAGTTTCAAAGTAAAGCCATTCTACTCTGCCATTATTTTGTGCAGCTGTCTCGTTTTTCCAGGGGGAAAAGGGGTGACAGGGTTTAACTTTGTTTTGGAGTAAAGGGAACATGCTGTGGTAAGTAATGAACCTGCTCTGTCAGTCATCAGAACTGAATTTGTTGGTGGAAGTTGTGTGAAAAATGTGGCTTAGCTCATCTGAAGCTATTTGGAATATTTGGGTCATTACAGTGTGGATAAGGAACAAAAATTCTGCACACTGGGGTTAAATGTGTACAAATAACCCAAGAGAACAGATAAATCCTGTTGGTAACATTCCATCTCTTCATTTCAGTTGCAGCTGTGTCACTGAAAATATTTTAATGCCATTGTTTATATTTGCAATACTTGTAATGAGCTTTAAAGACCTGTACACATCAGATGTATATTTTGGGTTTGGCCTAAGCTACTGCTGTGTGACTTCTCCTGGATATTTCTTTGTATAATATGTTCCTATGGGAAGGAAGGAAGGAAGGCAACTTCCTCAACATGTAAATAACATGGGTTTTTTTTTACCTGCTGAAACTGTCACCTCCCCTGCACTGGTCACTGCTTTTCCTGGCCAGTGAAAATGAGGTGACCTCGTCCTGAGCATGCCTTGAGGAATGAGCTGATAGTCCTGCCCTTGGGATGAACAAGCACTTAGGAAAAAGGAGGCTGACTCCAGCTTTTTCTGTGATGGGCATGTTCTGTAGAACATTTACAGAGCTCAGTGCACCACGCTGGGTGACTTTTGAAGTGATGCTCCACCCCTGTGGGTACTTGAGAAATGCAGGGATTCTGTGAACAGCTCATGTGAAGCAGTTCAAGGGTACTGTGAAAAGCCTAGCTGTACAAATTTAAGAGTCATTAAAATTTTCAGCAAGTCTTACATTTGGCAGTGTGGTATCTGTTGCTGGGGTTGTGGCAGCCATGTCAGAGCCCTGCTCAATCCCACAGTGTCCCTTTTGGGGACCTGCTGCAGGCAGCTGTACCCTCACCCTTTAAAGGCAAAATAACCGTCCTTGTGTAAATTAATTACATTCTGCTGGTCTGATCACTGTAGTGGTAGGAGACAATTCATTTTTTAATGTGTATTTTACGTGGTTGATTCTCAGGTAAATACAGCTGAGCAAGTGACTGTTGTTTGGAAACCACAGCCTGGCTCCAACAGTGGAAAACATGGCAACAAAGTAATTTTGTCACAGAGGAGATGAATAGACAAATCCTACATAAGCCTGTGTTTGAGTTTCATTGCCTCTCCCTTGTGGCTTTCTCTCACTCGTGGTTGGTTGCCTTAATCTCAGCTGTTCCTCCCCTCAGTTATAATTATGGTTTTCTTGGAATGATTAATGCTGAAATGCTTCCTAATATTTAGGGGTGATAAAATGGGTAACTCCTATTCTTCCCCAGTGTGTCTTTCAAGCAAGCTAAAATACTTGACAAAATAAAAAAGCCAAATGCCAATGAAAAGCTGAGCCCCTGACAAAGAAAAGCCTGACTGAAACAACCTGAGAAATACTTAAAAATACAAGACAATTATTAGAGAGGTTTGGGTAGAGGAGTAGAGGTAGAAAACTTCCTGAAAGTATTTAAGTAAATTCTTACCTTGGAGCAATGGCCTTTTTGGAAAGCCTGGAATAGTGCCAGTGACAGTCTCTTATCTGGGTGGTCCTGGAAATAATTTTATTCTCCAAAAATTTTTTTAGACTGCAGCTATGTAATAGAGCAAACCCTTACCAGGGAACAAAATGTATTTATTGCAAAGTTAATGTGGATTTTTATAGACCATGATCATTGATGCTACATGTCTGTCTACATCACAAGCAAAAGTAGTTAACTTGCAAAAAAAGAAAAAAAAAAGTTAATTAAATAAGTAAAAATAAAAAACAAACCTTGCTTTGAAGCTAACAAAAACATAAAAGGACAAAGTGTTTCTAAGTTGCAAAATCCACGAAGTCACAGCCTAGGCTCGTAAAAAAATACTGTTTGGAATTTGCTGTGCAAAGCAGAGCACCAAGTGTGATAGGCAACAAGACACTGTGTCACCCCTTGGCTGGGACCAAAAACCCTGCTGTGCATGCTCTGTATTAATAATGCCTGCTAAATATCCCTTCAAGGCACGTGGCCACGGTTCTGGGATCGAACCTGCTGCCGTGGATTTGAGTGACCCACCCCCCTGGCTCCCACACCTTTGTGGGCACCAGCGAGCCCTGAGTGAAGAGGCAGTGGCAGGAATCCATTTCTGTGGAGCAGTGTTCTGGAATGCCTGTGCTGAAAACACCAAGAAAAGAAGACTGATGTGCAGCAGTCAGTGAGCACTGCCAAGAACACTGGGCTGAGGTGAGAGCCGTGTATGTTGGAGGCTACAAAACCCGATCCCCGCTAGCACAGCTCGTTCTCGTCAATCTCTGTGGGGCTTTTGCCTTGGCAAAGAGGAAAGGAAGGAGAAATGCCATTCTCAGGCACAGGCTGCAGGGATGGCAGGCACCTCTCCTGTAAGATGGGTGCCTCAGCCAAGTGTAAGTGAGTCTCAAAATAATCCACGGCCTCCCCTTCCTGAATCTCCGCCAGGATCTGGTAGTCCCCGAAGCAGATGATGCACTTCCAGGGCAGGTCGATTTTGTTCAGGTAACCCAGTTCCGTTTGGTTGACGGTCAGCTTCGTTTTCTTGCTCAAGTTCTTGATCTCAAAGCCGTACTCGGAGCTGTGGAGCTTCCTGTAGAACTGCAGGGAGAACTGGATGCGGGAGACGCGCGTGTCCACCAGGCTGTAGCGGCAGAGGCTGGAGTCGCGGCCGAACTTGGCCGTGTCGTCCGCCCGGACCTGCTCGCGCCGGCAGAAATCCAGGCAGCGGAACATCATCTTCTCGCCCTGGCCGGGGTGGTAGAAGGTCAGGTGGAGGCACGTCACTGTCTCCTCTGTCTCGGCCTCCTCGAAGGAGCTCATGGTGAGAGGAGCCCTCGGGAGCAGCCGGCGGCAAAATCACAGCATGGGAGGGCTGCGGAGCCCGGCAGGTTGGCTTGAGCGTGGCACTGGGATATTTCCGGATACCCTGGCTGATAAAAATGCAATGAGAGCACAGGAGTGGGAGCTCAGCAGCCTCGACTGACCCCTGTTGTTGCCAACAACCTCACAGGCAGATTTATCTTTGCAGGAAATATGTCATTTAGAAGATTTATTTTTTGATAGATTTAAAATGGAGTTAGGCACTAGTGGCTGGGCCTGAGCGCTCTGCTCTCGGTGTGTCCTGTGGCTGGAAGGTGTCAAGTGACTTTTACCAACAGTCTGTCTGTAGGCAGTGGTAAATCAAATATTTATAAAGCATTCCTTGGGCTCTCCGAACTGACCTCTTGCATGGAAAAACTGTTTAGAAAGTGACTGCTGGGACAGCATAAAAAGTGAATGTAGAAAGCTGGACTGTCCACAAGACCTAAAAGAGGAATTGTCACCACCTCTACCTATTTCCCCATCGTCTGCTGGAAAATCCCAGCTCTCTGCTGCTGAAGAAGTGCTAAAAAAAACGACTTTTCTTGGGTTTGATAGCTTTGTGTTGTTTTTTTAAGTTCTTCACGTGCAGCGCAGAGACCACATACTTGTGAAACAAATTCTGTTCCAAAGGCTGAGCAACTGCAGTGCCTCCTAATAAAACCTGAGACAGCTCAGGAAAGGCTGCCATCTGGCTCTCTAAACGCAAGGCCAGTGTCTCCCCGCACTAAAACTGAGCCTTGAAAAGAAAAGCCTTGCTGTTTGAAAGTAGAAACCAGCAAATGAGTTCCCAGTTACTCACCAGAGAAACATGAGAGCAGACATTTAACTGGTATCACACAGTGCAGATGTTTCCACATCCAGATTGCAGTAAGTTCCCAGCGTGTCTCACACAGCTCTGGAGCTCACCAGCTCCATTCAGAGCTTTATGAGCAGCTGAATCATCACTGCAATGAAGTGATGATTGTGTTTTGTGATGATGGAGTTGACTTGTGGCTTTTACACACTGCACACAAACACCAAGCACAGTGCATGGTGGTGCATCAGTGCATCATTTTTCTGTGTGAAACCTCAAAACTGCTTCCTTTGCACCTTTAACACAAAACCAGCCACAGTTCTGACACAGCAGCTCAGCAACCCCACCTTGGTTACTGAAGCAGGCTGAAACAGCACAGATGATGAGTGAAACACAGAATTTCCAGCAGACCTGCCTTTAAAACAAGCTAGGAAATATCATCTGTGCTTTTGGCAGGAATACAGACAGACACCCTGATAGCAGGTTACTCCTCTGCCATCTGTGGGCCAAGCTGTGGTGGCACCATTATCAGTCCCTCCTCCTTGTAGATTCCCTAGGTCTCTCTCTGGGATGCTGGAAGCAGCTCTGTGGGCCGGGAGGGACTGTCCCCGTGTCCAGCTCTGCCCTTCCTTGTTTCACACCAGTAAGGGGATAGATATTACATGAGGTCATCTTTGGTGAAGGGGAAAACCACAGAAAACCACCACCACCATTTCATTATGTTTTCCCCTTCGTGAAAGGGGAAACCTCTTTTACGAAGGGGAAAACATAATGAAGTGCAACCACATTTCATTATGTTTGCAGTCCAGCCCGCACAGACGCTTCTGTGTCTCGCGACTTTAGCGCACATTAGCGAGTTTTACAGATGGCTACATTAATTAAAAAAAAAAAAAAAAAAAAAAAAAAAAAAANAAAAAAAAAGAACATCCACCCATTGCTTCGGCAGCACCCACTGATGGACCTGGATCTCGGCAGCTCCCACAGACCCGGCTCCAGACCCACCATCACCTCAGGCATCCCCTCACGGCTGCCCAGCCCTGCCTCACAGGCTCACTGAGGTCGAGCATACTGAACATTCCTTCCCCTAAATGCTAAAGGGGTTTCTACTTACTCGATGAAGTAGAGTGCATTGGCCAGGAGGAAGAAACTTTCTGTAGATTTCTGCCGCAGCTCCAAGGCAGCCACTGCCCCGCTGTTGTCCGTACCTCCAATGGAGTCAAGCCCACCGTGGTCTCACCTCATCATCCTCTCCTAGGGGACAGCGAGTGTCATTATCCCCGTTTTCAGAGGCAGCGGAACAACGGGAAGTGTTGCAGCCCTAACAATAAGGGCTCGGCCCCGGCTCCCGGAGCAGGCTCAGCGCCACCTCCCCACCCCAGAGCCCGGGATCTCCCGGACCGACCCCACGGGAACTGCCCGGCGGCATCCCGGCCTGCCCGCCGGTCTGTGCCGCCCCCTTCCTTCCCCTCACATCCTCCCGGCCCGGCCGCCTCCTCACCTGCCGGGAGCGGGGCTCCGGCGGCTGCCGGGGGCTGCAGGGGCTCCTGGCTCCCGGCAACTCCTGAGGGAGCCGGCGGGAAGCGCTGAGGCGGGAGGAGCTGGAGCGGGAGGAGCTGGGGCGGGCGCTGCTGGGGCGGGAAGCGCTGAGGGCACCGCGGGGCCGGAAGTAGAACTGTTCTAAAAATAAGGGAGAAAAAAATTTAAAAAGCCGGGGGGAAAGAGTTAAATTATTTATTTCAGTGAATAACTCTAAAGGAACAGCCACGGGTCTGCCCGGGGTCTCTGAAGGTGTGTTCAGAGCCGTGTCAGGGATAACAAGTGCACGGGCTCAGCTGTCAGACAAAATAATCCGGTTTTACCCCCCAAATGAACGCTTTGAGGATTAAAACGCTTTGGTAAGCGTTTTATGAGCATAGCAGTTGACCTGATGATGTTCTTAAATTGATGATTTTGAAATATTTGGTTGTTTGCTTTAAGTAACCGCAGTTCAGGTTCATTGCACCGCCTTTGGGAAATAGCCTAATCTTCCCCTGGCCGATGGTGTAAACTGATCTGAAAACTTCTCCTCACTTCTCTCTCTCCTTTTTTTTTTTT
>VZRH01002098.1:67982-80975 GCA_013397555.1 Urocynchramus pylzowi
TTTTCTTTTTTTTTTTTTTTTTTTTTTTTTCACATCCCCTAGTAGTACTTGGGACAGCAGTGATGAGGGGGAAAAGCACCCAAGTGGCCTCTCTGAAAAGTCATGACCAGGGCGAAACAACAGGTGCTTTTGTTCCATACTCTGCTTTTAGCCAGAGGTCCTGCCTGCTCCTGCCAGGGCAGCTCCATTCAAAACTGGGAGACAGAGAACAAGCTTCACCTTTTGGGTTGGTCTGGGTCACTCCTCTGCTACCACTGGCCTAAAACCATGGCTCTGCTGTAGGTTGGAGATGGAGTTCTGACTCCCTGATGCCCCTCTGGCCACCTCCCCGTGTGGTGAGCAGTTGCTGGGTGGCTTTGGCTCTGCTCTGTGGCTGTGCTGCACCAAGAAATCCCAAACCTCATTCTGACAAAAAAAAACTGGAAAGGTTTTTCTCCCCAGGATGTTTTTTTTTGCAGCTGAAATGCTCTTCCACAAAGCTCTGAGCTCTGGGGCAGGCAGGTGCAGTGGCCATCGAGTGTGTTGCTCCCCAGACCCCATCCACCCAAGGAGGGCTGCTTGGAGAGGATTTGGGAACCCTTATGGGTCCCTTCCAACTGCTCTGCAGGGAGAGGGGGCCGTGGTGGGGGTTTGAGTATGGATCAAGAGTGGGGCTTCTCCTGCCTTGGCTGTGTCAGGCACTGGGCTTTACTTGCACCCCTCCTCTGCTTTTTAGGATCCACAAAACTCCATCCTTGGCTGCAGCAGTGGAAATCCGTGATGGGAGCCCATTATCCCAGCCCCACACAGGCTTAGGTGGGGCTGGGATTTGTCCTGTGTTAATATTAATATCTCTTCCACCTAATTACTTCAGCTTTTCCTGCAGAGTTACCTCTGCCTTACAGCAGCCAGCAAAGCACCTCCTTGCTGCTGGAGGCTGTTCCTGATCCCATTTCCAAACAGAAGCACTTCTGCTTCGGCTCTGCTTGGGGAAGCTGTGCAGGGGCAGGCTTTTTTTCTTTTTTTTCTTTTTTTTTTCCCCTTTCCTCCCCTTTTGCCTGCTAATTGGCTGAGACCACCAGAATTTGGAGGACACAGATGTCACTGATAGTTTGCCTAGGGAGCACATTCATGCCCATCTGTTGCAGTCTAGAAGGCTGTTCATATATCCACAAGGCCTTCATTTAATTCTTGTCAGAAAGTAATGTAAATCCAGTTTACCTCAGAGGTCACAGCCAAGATTTATGCCAATGAGCCCCCTGCAATTTACACACACTGTAGTTGTATAGGATGAAAAGAAACCCTTTCATGTTGGTGCATATTAACAAGAAAGCTTGCCTTAGGAGAGGCTTTTTGATTGAGATTCTTCCTTATTTTAATACAGCCAGTTGGGATAGCCAGCTTTACCAAAAGAAAACATCTAATCTTTAAGCCAGAGAAGTAAACTAGCTAACTAACTGAATAAAGCCCCCAGCAAATCTATTTATTTTTTTAAAACCATCTTTCTGTGAAGAAAGGTAAATGCTCTAGGAAAACACAAGCATGTGTGCACTGAAATATTCAGGGAAACTGAATTTGCCTTCTGTGGAAGATGGTATTAAGTCAGTTATTGAAATATTTGCTAAGTTATCAAGAGCATGCTTTCTTTTCTTTTCTTTTTTTTTTTTTTTTTTAATTTTCTGTTTTAGTTTTTAATCCCTCAAGGTGCCAAATCCAAAAATGAAGCTGAGCCTGTTGTTTTTGACAGGAGTGGCAGGAAGGGCTCCAGAAGGCTCGTGCACAAATCCACGGCAGGGAGAGCAGCCGAGGGTGCTGCGTGCTGTGCATGCTCCCCCTTACCTGCTGCAGGTAAAAACACCAGCCCAAGTGTTCCATTGCTCTCCCAAGGACAATCTCCTGCAGTTTTTTCAGCCTCCCTACAGCAAGCAAAGGGAGGAGAAGAAATGCCAGAATTTCGGAGTGAAGGTGAGACTGTAACTCCAGCAGCTACAACAGATCTGTGTCACGATTTCACCCCTTGCCTTTATTTAGCAAGGGACTCTAACAGCCTAAAGAGCTTCCCTAAAAATGAGTGTGGCTTGGTTAATCTCAGAGTGGAAAGGCCACAGCACACCAAATTAGGCTGGAGGGAAAAGCTAGCAGTGCAGGTACTTGAATTGAAAATGAGCTGTTGGAAAAGAAACACTCCGAAGCACTTTGCTTGTTAAAACTGCTCGTAGGAGCAGGCAGAGGAGAGCAGGGTACAGAGATCAGGATGTGGATCAGGATCAGGATGTGCCAACTTGATTATCACTAAAGGGTTTCAGAGTTGGGCACCTCATTTTCTTTGGGCTCAGTGTAGGTTGAGAGTGTTCCTTTGATTGATGCTGGCTCTGCTCAGCGGGATCCTCCTCCGTTTTCCTCCTTCCTCTTCTCTAGTTTGCCCGGTCCACGGATTTTACCTTTCCAATGTTTTAGGCATGAAAATCAGTATTGTTTGCATGGTGTCATAATGACCAGAGTGGTTTGGGATTAGGAGACAGGAGAGCAAGGCAGTGCAATGAAAGCAGGGCTCACATTCCAAGTTCCAGCGGAACACTTAAAATAATTAAAATGTTTATTTGAAAGTCAAAACAGCCCCAGCCATAAATAACTATCCATTCCCCGATTGATTGTGTGGAGTCCCAGCTGAGAGCTCTGGGAATAAGGTTTATTTGCTCCCTGTTGGGATTAATCCATAAATGTAGTCTCCACATGGAACTCATCAGGTCTTTGCTTCCTCTTCATTAGTCTCCCTGGAGCTGGAGGGTACCCTGAATAAGATGAAAATTAGGATAATATATTTTCAGAGAGAAAAGGCCTGGCGATCTCTAATTTGTGTTTCAGGACCATAATGCTGTGGAAAATTTCCCAAATGATGTTGTCTGAGAAACCAGTGCTTGTTATCCTTGCTGCATTTGAAGTTTGAATGCAGCAATTACATCTTCTTTTTCTTAAAGCCTCCAGAGCTAATTGCAGTCTTAAACCGGCTAGATTGACTCCCAGGCTTCCTTCCACCCGTGGCAGAACTTAAAATTCCTTTCTCTTGACAGATCTTTTGGTCTTCTAGCCCAAGGGCTCTGAAATGTCACAGTATGGCCCATTTCTTATTAAAGAGATCATTTCTCTGTATCCCACCCAATTCTTCCCTCCATCCCTCTTGTTCTGAACCCCAGCCCCAATTAGAGGGCGACCACAGAAATGTATTTTCTCATCCCCTGAGACCTTTGTGATATTTTTTTTTTTCATCATATTTGATGCAAGGAGTTATTTTAATTCAGACTCCAGTCAGAAATGGCACTGCTTTTTTTTTTTTTTTTTTAATCATCCTTTCTGTTTTAAAGTGTCTTAACGATTACATCAAGCATTTGAATGCTGGTTTTGCCCAAAACAGGAGTAAAGCAGCTTTCCTGTCACCAAGGAGTGCTTAAATCCTCAGTCTGATGCAAAATTGGTTTTATTATGTGTTTTCAAAGAGCATTTTTAAGTGCACGCTTAGAAAACATTTTTGCCCGGGCAGTTTTGCAGCACGTCAGGCTGCAATTTTTTTCCACTTCAAAACCATCTCCCTAAAGTGCCACTTGTTAGGACTTAAGGGAACTTTGAGAAAGCTGATTAGTAACCATTGAGAGGCTTCCAAAGGCCTCCAGAAGTTTTTGCTGTTCTGCTCTTGGGCTCCGGGCTCAGGTCCTGTGTTTCCCCAGGAAAGCTGCCTGCCTGGTTCTTCCCCCCTCCCAGCTGTCACTCAACGCCACAGCTGTCACAAAACACAACTTGCAAAGTGGCATCTGTGTAAAGGATGCTGATGTGGTTTAGAGCTCCGTGGTGCATTTTAAGCTGATTTTATGATGCGAGTCATTGTCCCCGCTGATGGGTCTCCAAAGGCTCACTACCTTCTGAGTGCTAATGTACAGTTTATTGCACTTTTCTCTGTGGTTCCAGCACTTTGGTGTTGCTGCTGTTGTAAATCATTATTTTATTACTCCATGTCCTTGCTGTTTATGCAGTTCCTTGGAAAAATGTACTTGAAGGAAAATGCCTTGCTTGCTGACATGCGTGGATCGCTGTTAGGGACCTGGCAGTTTCCTGGTGAGTTAAGTCCTCCCATCCCAAGGAAGCCCAAGTGCTGTACTTCCACACTAATTTGAGCTTCCCTGCTAAGCCCTGGCAGCTCTTTGTGAGAGTGGCAGCTTGTGTGGCTCACAAAGCCACGGGGCCCTCCTGCCTGCAGTAAAGACCCGAGGAAGGCTGGGCTTAAGTGTCTGATCTGGGGCTCTGGGCTGTAACACAGAGAAGTGGAGCACGTCCATGAGCTCCCTTGGATGCTCCTAGAGCCATGTTATTTTTTGTAAAGGAAAATAACATTTTCTTTTTTTTGTTTGTGTTTAGTTTTGTTTGTGTTTGTGTTTGCTTGCTTTAGTGAGTCTTCACAGCAAATGGTGCTTATGAGCATTTATTTACAGGCTGTGAGGTGGCAGCTGAGCACAGGCCTTCTCCAGTGTGCTTCTGCACACTCCTGGAGCAGTTTCCAGCTCCCAGCTCCCAGGACTACTGTCCACAGTGGATCCAAGGCAGGTGTATGTGTGCTTGGTAGTCACTGGAGTGGGCTCCCTGGAAAATTAGGTTTTTGAGAAATCAATTACTCAAAGGAACAGAGTCCGGGCCAGATGGCAGGGATGCCTCATCCCAACCTGGGAGGTGCTCCTGGGACAGCTGCAGGCTCCTTCCCACAGGGCTGGGTAATCAGATAAATCAATTAGCAGATGTCAGTGCAGTTAACAGAGCTAACCACGCTGCCATAGGTGTGTTAGTGTGACTGCACTTTTCTTTTCCCTGGTGGAAATCAACCTGGGGGGGGATCCCCGCTTACCCAGCAGCGGGATCAGCTTGTCTAGAGCTGGCAGGGTGGAGCAGAGGACTCTGCTGCCTGGCTGTTGCTCCTGGGTTCTGAGATGTGTCCCTGGCAGAAATTTAGGGAGAGAGGGCCTTTGTGAACTGGGATGTAGACTTGCACCATGACCATTGTTGTCCCTTTTTTTAAGATTCATTTTTGTCAGTGACAGGTAATTCAGCCCCATCTCCTGGGTGGACCTTGGACCAATGTGTCTCTGGCCCCATCTCCTTTTGCTCCTGATGGGAGCCCCTAAAAGGGTTCTGTTCCTGTTGCATCCACAGGGATGTGATCCCAGCACCCAGCCATGCTCAGCTGGCTCAAACCCTGCAGAGAGTGGCCCTGGTGGCTCTTACTTGGGGCTAAAAAGATGGGCAAGGCTTTTTAGGTTTTCCTTCTGCTTTCATCCATGGCTCTGCCTCCGGCTGATCTCTTACTCGCTCCCCAGCTTCTCTTACGAGCTCCTGCTCCTTGTCTTGGTCTCCCTTTTCACAGCTACTTTTTAAATTTCTTCTTTCTGTGGCCTTTGCATCTGCAGAGTCAGTCAGAGCCCCACTGAGGAGCTCCTGCCTGCAGGCTCTTTGCTGCTGAATCCCATCTTGTGCCCTGCTCCACCTGCCCCTCCACGGCAGGCTCTCTGATCCTCTCTGCTTTCGCATGAGTGCCTCTCTTTTGCCCTCTGCTTTTCAGTCTGGCAGCTTGCTCCTGCTCAGTGCCGTGGAGAGCACGGCCTATCTGCCACCAGCTCCAGGATCCAGCCATCCCAGGGCCACAGCAGAAAGGGAAAAAACTGCCTGGAAACATTTTAGCTGCTGAAATGTGAGTGGTTTCCAGTCAGCCGAGCAAGCTGTGCCTCTGTGTGTGCTGTCCTTGGCACTCCCTCCTTCACTCCTGTAGTGTTTTCCCAGTTTTAGGTATATTTTCACTGAGGCTGCTCCTGTCTGTGTGGCTTCAGACTGCAGCAACAGTTTTCTAAGTGAAGCCATCATCAAATCGGTGGGGGCAAAAAACCAAACCCAAAACATTTAGCTTGTGCTTAATTTTTGAAAGTTCTGGCAGGTACTGAGCCAGATGCCTGTCGTGGGAATGGTGGGGATTTCCTGCATCGCCAGTGGCAACGCCCTAAGCACCTGGAGGAGAACATTCACACACGTGTGGGAGAGGCACACAGCTCACTCCTCTCTGCCCTTCCATCCCGGCTGAGCCCGAGGCTCCCAGGTGCAGAGGGCTTCGGCACAGCCCCGCCGGTCACTTCCCTGCTCGGGATGTCATGGCTCCACTGACGATCCTGTCCTGTCTCCCTGGCACCTCAGGGATGCTCCCCTGACACGCTGTCCCCAGGAGCCTGCGGTGATTTCACACCCTCCTCTAATAAAGTCCTCCGAGGCTGCCATGCGTTTTCATCTATTCCCCCCTGTTATTTCCCCCTGCTTGAGCCTTTCGGATAATTGATGATACTTTAGTTAATCATTTTCCCCCTCCTTTGTCTGCCAGGTACCTCAGCCTTGGAGGCATCCTTTTCATTGGGAGCCTCCTAATTCACTTGGTGTCTTCTCCTGAGTCGTTGATCACCGCGCACCCGGGGCCAGCCGGTTCGGTGGGACATGAACAGGCAGAGCGCCGTGGCCGTGCTGCTGCAGGAGTGCCAGCGGGCTCTGGACACGGGCGAGCTCCTGCCGCCGCAGCCCGGCCCGGGAGAGGCTGAGGAGCGGGAATACCGGCGGTGCCAAGGTGAGCTCTCCCCAGGAGAGGCGGCAGCGCTCCGCCGGCGCTCAGCCCTGCCCTATTTTTCTTGTCCGTGAGTGTCAGGAGATGCCTGGGTTTCGAGGCCGTCAATGGGATGCAGGCAGGGAAAGAAGTGCACTTTGTTGCAGTGAATTGCTGTCAGTTCTAATTTTAGGCTTCAGTAAACATGAGGCTGTAAGGAACAGTTTAGTTTGGGAAGAACAATGCCCAAAAGTTTGCTGATGCACATAAATTTCAGTTATTAAAAAAAAAAAAAAAAAAAAAGAAGAAGAGAGAGAGAAACAGAGAGAGGGAAAAAAAGGATGCAACTTCTGAATAAGGGCACATATTTCCTCTCCTTTCATAGGAACTGGGGGAGGGCCCTCTCTGTTTGTCAGTTTCTCCCCATATATTAAAGAGCTCATTGCCCGCATCTTTATCTTGTAAAATGTGTGTGACCTCTATAAGTGGTGTCCAAGGGGAAGGAAAAAAAAAACCAAACAAAAAAAAAAACCAAAAACCCACAACACAACACCAGCAACAAAAAACCACCAACTTTGCAATATCCCTCTTGAAAAGAAAATCCATGCTGGCTAAAGGCTGGAATAAATAACCGGGAAAGGAAGCAGCGTTAAGCGAGGGCTAAATAAATAATAAAAGGATTCTTCATTTGTTCCAATGCTGGCGAATTTCCTGCTGGAAGCCAGCAGCAATTTTGGCATTTGGTGTATTACTACATTTATCATTTCTCCACCCAGCGGAATGGAGGTTTCCCTGTGCGTGACACATCTGCGGCGCTGCCCGTTTCCCAGTTCGGTGTTAATAATGTTTAGTTTTCGCCGTGCTTGAGTGGCTCGGCCCTAACGTTAATGTGATCCTTAAAACCCTTTGTTTGTCCCGGGGCGCGGGGCCGTTGAGAATATGTTTTTCCGACCATCCTTGTTCTTGCTGGGAGGTCAGCTGCCTTTTTCTGAAGCACCTAAGTCTGTTTGCGCTGGAGGGTGGCGTGTAGGTTTCTGTTATGGATACTGGAAGATTTTTCTCTCCTCTTCTTTTGTTTCCAACAAAGGGTACTTTGTTTCCTCGTCGCAAATTCTTTTAAGTTTTATTGTGGCTCGGCAGAATAGGCTCTTGAACTCCTAATCAGGTAGCGCTTTTATTTTTTTTTTTTCCCCCTCATCCTCCTCCCTCCTTTTCTCCTATTAAATGCCACAAAGTATGAGAAATAATCAGTTTAGTTCCAGATAAGGTGAATCAGTGCCCTTATAATCACTCGATTGGACACGGTCCTTCAGGTAAACTGCTTCAGGAAATGGGCCATCAGAGCCTCGAGTGCTGCTCGGGCTTTTCCGAGGGCCGTGTTCCCATCAGCTGGAAGGAGAATACCCAGCAGCAGCGGGGTGGTGACAGCGACATTAATAACTGCTGGGGCTCTCTGCCCGGGGAAGGCCGCTTTGGGGGACCCTCCCGGGGCCGAGGGGCTTTCCTCACCCCCCTCTCCTCCCGGGGCTGCCTTTGTTCCCCCCCCGGCTTTCTCAGACCCGCAGCAGGAAGGATTGAAGGCCAAATCCGTGAAAATGGTGGGGAGAGGGGAGAGGAGCACATCTTGATCTCACTTTAGGGGGCAGAATGGGTTTGGGGTGGGTCTGGATCTCTTCTTTATTTCTGTTTTAGGCTAGAAATCATTCCAGTCTGCTTCTGTGACCGTGCAGCCTTGGTTAATTCATGAGTTTATATTGCCAGCTGTCTGTTACGAGGATAAACTCTTGTCCTTGGAGCTGGATCTTCCTTAGGAAAAGACTCAGGAAGTTCAGTCCCCCATTCTACGTGGGAGACAAATCCTTCTGTCCAATAATTTGTTCCTTGTGATGAGGTGAATGTCCCTGTGCTGAGGTGGATACCTCTGCTCCTGCACTGATTTCCCAGTGTGAGGGTGGGAGCAGGACCTCCTCTCCACATCAGCCCTGGCACTTGGCCACCTTGCCACGGCGTTCAGGGCTCAGCCCCTTCAGGCACCACTTCAGGAGGATAAGGAAGCTGAGCTTTACCTTAAACCAGGATGGGTAACAGGAAGATTTCCAAACCCCACGTTTCCTTGGGATGGCAACAAGTGAGAAAAGGTGGCTGGAAAAAGCGGGAACGTTGTAAACTTGACTTTTAGGAGGAGGGCCCTGAATGTCCAGCTTCCTGTTTCTTCCCAAAAAGAAACCATACCTGTGAAAGTGCTGTAGTAGGAGCCTGTAACATCCTTTTTATGAAGTTCATTTTCTACAGTCCCTGCATAAAGGACTGATTAAAAAAATATGTAGCAATGCATTTATTGCCCTGCCTCGTTAAGGCAGTGATGGTCTCTGAGCTGGGCTTTTTTTGGGGATTAATGGCCAGAAGGGGCCAGATCTGCAGCTGATGATCACCATTAACCCCATCTGGTCAATAATCTTTGTTAATCCACTTTTATTGGCCAGAGAGGCTGCCCAGCCGAGTGGTGAGCACGGCACAGCACATCCACATCACCCCTGGTGCAAGGAAAATGAAACGTGGGCTGTGGCTGAAAGGAAGGGACAGATCCAAGCCCAGATCTCTGGCTGTGTGCCCCTAGCAGTTGGATCAGGTTGGAGATCCACCCAAAGCTGATGGAGTGGCTTAGGACCACTATGGAGAGGGAGCACTGCCAAAGTGCTCAAGAGCTTGTGCTTCATATTCATTATAACCCTTGAGATTTCTGCCTGGTTTCTATCTATGGCCCAGGTTCATCTCCCGGTTTGGAAGTGGCTTTCCAGGATGGCTCTGCCACTGTCACCTGAGCAAGGGGGACAGACAGGGCAGACACAGGGGAACAGGTTCCCTCTTTCAGAGCTGCTCTTCACACCCAGGCAGCCACCAGCCGGCAGGACTTCCTGCTAAAAGCCTTCTTAATGGCTGGAGGCTCCCGTTTACCTGCAGGGCAGGGCAGCCAAGGGGAACGGATGGCAGGCCCTCCCCACCGGGCTGGGAGCCCTTGGGAGCAGCTGGGAGAAGCCTTTTTGGATGGCAGGCCCTCCCCACCGGGCTGGGAGCCCTTGGGAGCAGCTGGGAGAAGCCTTTTTGGATGGCAGGCCCTCCCCACCGGGCTGGGAGCCCTTGGGAGCAGCTGGGGGAAGCCTTTTTGAGGGATTGGCGTGGCGAGTGCTGAACCTGCTGCCATACCCTCACCTGCTCTTTGACCCTTTCAGCTCTGCTTCCTGAGGAGCTGAGGAGCCTGCTGGAGGAGGCCAAGGAAATGAAGTGGCCCTTTGTGCCAGAGAGGTGGCAGTACAAACAGGAGCTGGGCCCAGAAGACAAAACAAACCTGCAAGATATGATCAGCGCCAGGCTCCCTGACTTGCTGGTAGGAACTTCAACACAGCTGGGGTGTAAAATGTCCCACTGAGGTGCTCAGGGGGTTTCACAGGGCACTTCTGGCTCTGTCTCCACTAAGGTGATGCTTCCCTCTTCCCTGAAGAGCTGGCATTATAATAACACTAAAGTGCCAAATGTTCATGTAGTGTTTTTAAAAAAAACACATGAATTTGACAAGAATGCTGTGCTTTGTTTAATTCTGCTCTGCAAGTTGGTCATGAGGATCACTCCCTTTAGCAGGGCTTGCACAGTTCCTCACCTGCTCTTCTTCCAATAAAATTACCTGGCAGAATCCCTCTGAGGACCAAAGCTGGCCAAAACCTAGGCAGGAAAGGCAAGGATTCAACGTGATTTCTCCTGTGAGAAATTTCTCCTGTGTAGGGAGTTGCAGAATCCCAAAGGTCCTTGAGGATCCCATCCTTTAAGGTGATGAGTTTGGGCTTAAAGATTAGAAAGTGTCAAGAAACGTGGATTGCTTTTTGCTTTTCTGATTTTCCTGGAGGCGTGTCAGGCCCGTGGCAAACAGAGGACACCTTTTTTCCATGGTAAATGTAGTATCTGGGCTAAGGGCTATCCCTTTGCCAGGACAGGAATAAAGATGAGGTCTGAGAATTTGGTGGGGGTTTATTTTGGTGCCTGTGGTACATGCCTGAAGCCAACACCTTCCCACTCCTGCCTGTTGTTGCCTCCAAGGTGGCTGGGAGATCTCACCTGCCCCGGAGAGTCCTGCCTCAGTGAGGCCAGCAGCTTTTCTTTGGGAACAACTTTGATTACTCTGTGGAGCAATGAGAAGCCCAGCAAAGCCAACTGCAGGGCTGGGAAGTGGCAGCCCCAGCGTCCCCACGTCCTCCTCCTCCTCCTCCTCCTCGCGGGGCTCCTGGATTTCCCTGGGGAGGGCGGGGAGTGGCTGCTCTCAGCTATTTGTTTTCTCTCTCCCTTTGGTGTGTGTGGCCTCAGACAGAAATTTATGGCAGAGGTTGACCTCCTTTACAATCCCAGCTCGGCTCCCTCTAAGTTGGGAGCGTTTGTGTGCTCCCTCCCGGGATAAGCACCTGCAGCAAACTCCCCGAGAGACCTGGCTAGATGGGAGATTAATGTGGCTCTAATGGTGGGGCAGTGTTTGCAGCATTATGCCCTCTCCCCAGGTAGATGGATCTTTTCTGGGATGATACCAATTATTTATTGCTGAAACATCTGTTGATAACTGCAGCTGCCCTTGTTAAACAAAGCCCATCGTGGGGTCAGAGACTATAGGGACCTCAAATCCTCCTCCGTGCTAGTTTTGGGCCATTCACCCACACCCCCTGAAGTCCATTGGTTGCCGTTGTCTCCAATGTTTCATCCCGCGGTGGAAAATACTTTGTAAACGTTGTGCTGCCTTTCCCCATGTGCTTTGAAGTATTATTTCATCTTCATCGGTAATTTATATTCCAGCGCCATTGTACCATGGGAAAAAGGGAAAACCTTTTTTGTTTTCCATTTAATTGTAGATAGACTGACATTTTGACCTGTATTATTAGTATTAGTCAGGAAAAGGGATTTTTTTTTCCCCCCTTCATCCATTCCTTCTCCCCCCTCTTTTTTATTTTAAATAAAATTTCAAGGCAGAGCAAAGGCTGCCTCAGTTCTTTGAATAAAAAGCTGGGGGGGAAATGAGGCTGAAGAGAAGTGATTACAGTGTGATGAGGAAAGATAAAAGTCTGAGCAACTTTTTTTCTTCCCTTTTTTTTTTTTTTTTTTGGTATGAACAATTGTTTCTCTCAGTGTTACTGATCAATATTTTTTCCTTTTCAATGGAATTTTCAGTTCTCACTTACTTAGGTGATAGTAATAGGTGGTTTTTCNTTTTTGGCATGAGGGACAGAAGGATAATTTAATTCCCCAAAGGAAAAAAAAATTGCCTTTATCGATTTATTGTTCGGAAAAAAGAAAAGAAAAAAAACCCTTTAAAAAATTTTCCCCTCTCTGTTTATTTTAATTTGCCATGCTTAGAATAAGTTCATAAACCGTGATTCATTACATTTAAGAAGTGCTTTGAGATCCGTGAATGAAAGGCGCTTCATTACCATAACGCCCTGGCGGTGCTGCAGCAGGCAGCGCTGGCTGCCGCCGCTCGCTCTCTCGGCGGCGAGGATGTCTCGCTCTGGGAGGGGGCTGGAAAGCTCCATGAGACCGGCACAGGGAGTAAGAGGATTAGGCTGCGCCTTCAAGGCTTTGCCTCGGCCTTCTCGAGCTTTTAAAAAAGTGGGATCCGCCTTGCCGGCTCATCAGGAAGGCAGAGCCACCTTCTTTTCTTCAAGTGCTCTCCTTCCTCCTCGCTGGAGGATGCTCAGCGCCCCTCTGCATCCCAGAGAAGGTGCAGGCTTTGCTTTGAATTTTAGGGTTTGTTTTTTTTTTTTTTTTTCCTTTTTCCTGCCGGGATTCACCACCCGAAGGCCACTGCAGTTCGACAAGCCCAAATTTTCCACATTTTCCTGACAGGTTTCAGCCGGCCAGCCAAGCCCTTCCTGCAGCCCCCGTGGTGGGAATCTGCACTGAGGCCCAAAGGGTGATAGCCAGCATCTCCATCCACATCCACAGCCAAAACTGGGAAACACTGGGATTTTTTATTCTTTTTTTTATTATTATTATTTTTTAACGAGGCAAAGCAAAGTCAGAATTGTCACAGCGTCCTTGCTGGCAGGGATAAAGAAGGAGGGATTATTTTTCCTCTCTAAATACCACGTGCACTGTGGGGTTCGGAATGGGGCTGCAGATCCCAGAGGGAGGCTGCCAGGGGTGCCCTTCCTGCGGGTCTTGGCTTTCCCAAGAGGTGGAATTAGCCTAATGCTCGGTGAGCAGCCAATAGAGGGCAACATGCCCATGTCCACGGAAGCTTTGATCCCAAAAAACCTGCTGGGGCTTCCGTTGCAGGGTGATTCCACGCACACACGGTGTTCTCTTGCGGGATGATTCGTGCTACATTAATATTTTAAGGGGTTTTTTTTCTTCTTTTCTTTCTT
>VZRH01002098.1:81019-95727 GCA_013397555.1 Urocynchramus pylzowi
ATTTTAAGGGTTTTTTTTTCTTTTTTTTTTTTTTTTTTTTTTTTTTTTTTTTTTTTTTTTGCCTGTTTGCAAACCCGTAGTGTTGATGTTGGTGATGGGGCTTTGCTTCATTTTTATCGTGCCTATCAGTAATTCCTGCCTCCAGTCATGGAGCAGGATCTGCTGGGATGGGTACAATGGGAATACAAAAGGAAAAGCCTTCAGGAGCGGGGCTGCCCTGGTCCTTCTGCCGGGAGCTGTGCAGGCTGGCTCCATGCTCCCTGCTGTGAATGGGGGAGCACGGATCCTGGCCCTGCTGGCACGGGATCTCATGGGATTTAACGGGAATATTGAAAAGAGTGGAAAATAAGGCCCTGCAGCCCTTGGCTAATTAGGTGCTGATGGATTGCCATTAGGGAAGCCATTCCAAGGGACTGTGCCCTAACTGTAGGTGTGTGTGTGTGTGTGTGGCACTTAGGAGCAGGAGCCTTTGGAAAAAAGAACTAAAGCTGGGGGCTGAGGATTTCGTTTTCTCCTCCTCCTAACTGTGGGTGTGGTAACAGGAGAATTAAAGCCCTAAATCGCAGCCCTGGGATCTCGGTTGTTGAGGCTGACCTTTTGCTACCTGCCTCCTTTAGAGCTCTTCTTGGGTGATCCCAGTGAAACAGAGAGGGATGGGAGGGATTAATTCCAACCAGGAATCGCGAAGCGCGGCACCCCAGCCTCCCGGGGGCTTTGTAAGTGAGAAGTGCCAGAGATGAGGTGCAGGCAGGAGAGCTTCAGCTCTCCAGGGTGACTGCCCTGGTGCTGCAGAGCTCTCTGCCTTCTGCTGCCTGTGAGGGAAAACTACAGCAGAATTTGGGTGGACCATAAATTTTCTTTTTTAAAAAAGGGAAGCTGGATCCTGGGTTTGGGTAGGGCTGTCACTTCTCATTGCTCGTGGGTAGGATTTACTCCTGTCAGAGGCAGCCTCCTGGAGTATTTACAACTTTAAATCTTTTTCTCAAGTGGATCGATGTTTTGAGGACACGGATTCAGGGAATAGTCTCTCATCTTTTTAGATGTTGATAATGGTCTTGCAGTTGCCCCCTCAGGGGGGTTCTGTCGCTGGTTTTGCTATATTGAAGTATTAAAATATCTCCTTTTAATGTGCCACAATAGTTTATAAGTGGTCCAGAACAAACCAGGGCCACAAAATGATTGTGGCACCTCTGTATCTTTGGTACCAATCAAGAGCAGGAGCCCTGCATGTGGCCATGGTCCCCCAAATCCCTGCTGCCCTGTTGGATATGAGGCCCCCAGGAACACCCCTTCAAGCAGCTCCCTGGGCACTTCAAGAGTTCTCCTTCTGTCCTCATCACAAAATGCTGCTGCTCTATTTTCTTGAGGGAATCAGGAGTTATTCCCAGTCTTGGACTTGGTGAAGCCAAGTTGGTGGAGCAAGAGAAGGTTGTTGTAAAAGCTGCCCCAGTCTGTGGTGTTTTGAACTGCCCCTAATGGACCTGATGCTGCTGCCTTTGAATTCCCAGCTCTCTGCTGCCTGCAGGATGAATAACTTGAGGTGATCAACAGGGAGAATTCTCATCTGCTCTGAGCCAAGAGGGAAGTGTCCAGGAGCTGCCTGGACACTCAGTCTGCAGCAATCCACTGTGTGACTGTCCCGTGTGTCAGCCTGTACCTCCAGACACACGGGAGGTATATTAAGCCTCCTGCCCACCCCCGGGGTGGTGGGAGGCTTAATTCCCTGCTGTTTGTGGAGTGGGCTCTGACTGCCAGCTGAAAGGCAGGGACTGATAGAGAAGTCCCACTCGGTGACAGCAGCTTTGGTCTCTGGGAAGGACGGGCTTTGCTGGCGGCGCGTGGGGTAAGGGGGGAAAGGCTCCAGCCTGATCCATCGGTGCTGTGGCTCTGTGTTTAATCTGACAGGGGGAAAGAAAACCGGGCAATTTGTTAGGGTTCAGTGGAGTGCTAACTGGGAACAGCTCCTGGGAGAGGACTGGAGCACCTGGAAGTACGTGCGTGCCTCCGGCTCTCCTGCCTCGTGCACGGAATTGGAAATTCTTTGCCGGCCGCTCTTGGTTTTGTGGCTTTTTAAAGAGGTTTTAGAGCTCGGCTGGAGTCACAAGGGAAACTAGGACTGAAGCAGTCTGACACGAGTGGACATCAGCAAACACAGGAGTCCAGAGCACCCACAAAACTGGGGATGCTGAAAATTAAATCTTTCTTTCCCCTGCTTTTAATCACGCTGCTTGTAGAGGCGTTTTTCCAAAGGGGATCCTCCTGAGCCCGCAGGCTGTGGAGGAGGGCTTGCCTCTGGGATCTTGGCTTTGTAAAGAGGGCCGAGAGAGTGGATTAAATCAATATTTCATTTATTTGGGCTTGTAATTCCTCTTACATCAGCTGCCACATAGAGATTTCCCCCTATTTCCTTCCCCTCCTCCTCCTCATCCTCATTTACTATGCACCAATAATTTCCCTTTGACGCTTTCCTGCCCGTCCTAGTGCCAGATGGCCCCGGTTCTGAGCTTCTCCCCTCTCCTGGGAGCGGCCCCCATTGTCAATGCAGAGGAGGCGTCGTGGCTTTGAACCCAAAGCTGGGACCCAAACTTCAGGAGGAGCCGAGCCCGCTAATGCGGGGAGCCATGCGAACCGCACACACCCTCCCACTCAGCGCCATTAAAAGGCGAAAGCCCCTCGCCAAAGGCTGCTTTGCATTTCCCCCAATGGTCCCTGTATAGAAATCCGGAGCAAATTCAATTCCCCCACCACCTGATTCCACTTCCCGGCCGCGGCGAGGTTCCCTTTGTGGCATAAACTCAATTAGGCAGATCCATTTCACGTCGCGGGCACAGATGTGAAAACAAAGTGCGCGCGTACCTCGCTCTTCCCCCCTCTCTCTCTCCCCCTCCTCTCTCTGGATGTGAGAAAGTGAGTAAATCTGCCGGTTTCTGGTTGGGATGGAGCAGGCTGAGGCATCCTGGGAGCCAGAGGGGTTTCCCTGGCTCTGGGAGCTGCCAGCCTGGTTCATCTCGGAGCGGTGTTCCGGGAAGGCACCGGTGCGCTCGCTGGAGGTGCTGAGGAATGCTCCAGCCACACGAGTTGGCAGGTGCTGGAGGTGCTGAGGAATTCTCCAGCCACACGAGTTGGCAGGTGCTGGAGGTGCTGAGGAATTCTCCAGCCACACGAGTTGGCAGGGAATGAAAGGAGAGGGTGTTCATTTCTCGGTGTCCCGCTCGGGACGGGGAGGGGACGTCACAGCAAAGAAGGCTGACATGGAGCTGTGTGCCACACAGCATGCCTCCCAAAAAAAAAAAAAATAAATAGCCCAGTTTCTCCCCCTGGCTTGACTTTTCTACATTTTGTGTCCATTTGGGTTTGGAGAGGGACACAAGAGGTTTCGGCATTGAGCGAGGAGTTAAATTATGCAGCTGCAAGACTGCCAAGCCCTTCAGAATAGGATGCTTCGTTTAGATTTTCCACAATGCTATTGAAGTGCTTATTTTCCTCCTGAAGAGACACAAACAGATGCAAACTTCTGTAAACACTTTAGAAATGAATTCAGTGAGTTTGGCCTCTCAGCAGTGCTCAATAGCTGACAGAAAAATGTCTAATTAGTGCAAGTGGAAATAATAGGGCCACTTGGATTCCTTCCATCCTCCTCCAAGTCTACTTTTCCTAGGAACTCAAAGGCCCTTTTGTTTGGTAGGTCACCCTCTCTCAGGCTTTTGTGCTCCGATCTATTAAAGGAAGAAGGGGAGGAAAAAAAATAGATTAGGCGATGCTCTGTGCTTAAATATATGGCCTGTTGATGAGCATTTGGAATGGCTGGTTTGCAGTGTCAGTTTACAGGTGCTTGGAGAGGGGGATTCCTCCATTGTTGGCCACCACAGGCGGAGTTGTGCCTGCCGGAGCTTCAGGAATCCTTTTCAAGTGCCATCCTCTTAGAAAATCCAACTGGCTGAGGAAAGAGGGGAAAAAAAAAAAAGAGAGAGAGAGAAAAAGAGAAAAAAGAAAATTTGTACACATCTGCCTTGCTGAAGTGCCATGCCCATACCAGGCCATGCCCAGCATGGGAAGTGACAGGCTTTTGGCAAATGTCCCTGGGTCCACGTGGACTTCTGCACCTGAGGTGAGGCTGTGTGTGTCCCATGGCTGTCTCTGCTGGCCTCCTGTCCTGCTCACAGCAAGGATCTCAGGAATTCTGACAATTCCCCATGTGGGTGCCATGGCTCCATTGCTGTGGGCGTCCAGGAGAGTTCATGGGCACTAAGTAGTTGTCATTAAGGATGGCCTGCAGGGGAAAAACATTGGATTCTCGGCCTGTTTGCCTGTTTGTGGTGTACAGGGGAGTGGGTGGCCTGAGCTCCAAATGGGACAATGGCTACAGTGACCATTTCCAGCCTTCCCGTCTCACCCCCTCCCCCCTTTTCACCTAATTGCTGCCGGGCATGACTTAAATCCATTAGCAGACCACCAAATTCTGCAGTTCCAAATACCAGGCAATTAAAAAAAAATTTAAAAATCCAGAATTACTTCTGCAACTCAAGCAAAATAAACAGCTGGCACCTCCCTATCCTAAACACGAAAACAGGAGGGTGAGGAACAGGGTTGGTGAAGCTGAACATTTTCCAGCAGCGCTCCTGAGGCTGTCTGTGCGGGTTTTGTTGTTGTTGGGGGTTTTTTTTGGGTCTTTTTTTTTGTTGTTGTTGTTTTTTGCAGGCTTTTCTGAAGGCCTCCATCCTGGTCAGGGACTGCGGCACGGCCACGGCCGTGGTGTTCCTGCTGGACCGCTTCCTGTACTGGCTGGACGCCTCCAGCCGGCTCCTGCGGGTGGCCAAGGGGCTGCACAGGCTGCATCCCGCCGCTCCCATCAGCCCGCAGCTGCTCATCCGCCAGGCCCGCCTCGCCGTCAACGCAGGTACCGCTCTCCTCAGCCCCAGCAGCGGCCGCTGGGCTCGGGAGGGGACACTCGGTCCCCTCGCTGCGAGTGACACGCGGGCGGTGCCACCTCTCCGCTCGCCGGCCCCCTTGAGCCCTGCCCGGCCGCTCTCAGTAGCACAAAGGGGCCGGTGGAAAGGGTTTCGGAGCCAAAAGCGGGAGAGAAAGTTGTGAAAGGGTGTGGGAAATACTAATTGGGGCTTTTGTCCCTTAACAAATCTTCCCTGCTGGTTTCAAACGCGGGTATCTGAATTGCTGTACTCCTGACCAAGGGCCTTGAGAAAAGGAAATTAGAATCCTGGCATTTTCTCTACGCTGTCCCAGCTGCTTTTTGTTTTTCGGCGGGGCCACTTGACTATGCCAACAATGCAGGTTACAGCTCCTCCAGGATAAAAAAGTAAAATTCCATCGCTCCTGTAACATGAAGGATTTTCAGCACATCTTCCTGTGCCTGTGCTTTCCATGGAGAGACCTAAATGATTTTCCAAAGCCCACGTTTCCTTGGGGCAGAATCCAGCAGCATTGCTGCTGAAAGAAGCAGGCTAGACTGCTTTCTTCTGGTGGTGGGGGGTGGAGAATAAGAGCTGGGAATCCCAGCAATCTTCCAGGAATGTATGATGTGTAAAATAAAAAAGATACATTCACAGTTTCATGTTACTGTGCAACCACACTTTACAGAAGGTGGGGCACCTGCATCTCTGGCTATGGACAGCAGCAGTTCTACGTGCAGGTGATACCTGATGAGTATTTTTATTCACCTCGTGCCACAATACATTTTAATGCTCATTTTCTGTCTTTTACATTTTTCCTTTCATTTTCAATCAGGTAAACTTTTAAAAGCTGAATATATCCTGAGCAGCCTGATTAATGACAACGGAGCAACGGGTATGTGTAAATTTCTTTTCCAATTTCACACTTGCAATTTTTGATCCCAATTTTAACAGTTGCACCAGCCTCGAGTAAGCCAAACCAACCCCAATAATGACTCCTTACATCACACTTCTCTTTCCTCCACCATTCCCTCCTAAAATGTGGGAACATTACTTTTTTTTTTTTTTTTTTTAATTTCTGTCGTTCATCCTTGCATACCTTCACTTGGGTGGGAAAATATCCTGAATGGAGAAATTTAACCTGTGGAGCAATTTCAAGCAACTGAGTGATGTAGGAAACTCAGGCAACTCTATCCCCTCAAAAAACCAGATTGCTGGAGTGATGTTCATCCTCCACATTCCCACTGATCTCACAGACTGAATAAAGACTTTATTCTTTATGTTTTATTTTCCTTTCTTCGGGGTTTCTTAGTGGGTCTATTCAGGTTGCTGCACGACTGTGAAAATTGAGGCAGCTTTCAGGGTTCCGCTGGTCTCTTTTCCCTGGGAAGCTGAGATTCTCATATGGAAAGGGCCTCCATGCAGGGGGGGAAAATCCTGCCAGTTTGCTGGGATTCTGGTAACCCTTGGAGGCTGAGAATGACAGGAATATTTTTCATTCTATGCCGAGTTTTCCCACCCTTCCTGCAGGAACCTGGCGATACGCTGAGGAGAGCGATCGGATTCTTGTTCAGGCAGTCTGCTTGCAAATCAGGGGACAGATCCTGCAGAAGCTTGGTAAGGCTCTCTTCCAAAAGCTTCCACTCAAGGTTTCCCCCTGTTTGTTTCTTCCCCTTTAAAATGTTACACTGGGCACATGTCAGAACTTTGGCTTGTGGTGAACACCCTGTACCCATAAGAGAGGCACAGAGGATGAGAGGTTGCACACCCATCTCTTTGCAGCAAGGGCCTGGAGCCATGTGCCAAGCAAGCATTTTGCAGGAGTTAACATTTTATTACTAATCTCACCTGAAGCCAAGGAACAATCTGAAATGTTCCCTTTTTCCCTGTGCCACTCCGCATTTGTCCCAAATTCACTATTCCCAAAGGCAGGCTGTAGTTTTACCACAGGGACATCCCAGCAATGTCCTCTCTCAAGACAGGAAAATCCCTGATTTTCAGCAGGATGGGCTTTTGTGTTCAGGGTTTGGCACTTGTGGCAACAGCCTTCATTTTGTGATTTTGGTTTGAGACACCAAATCTTCCATGATTGAGGAGCTGAAGTCTTGTATGAGGACAAAATGTGTGTTCATGCACAGCCAAAAGCTACAGGAAACTCATAAATGGTCAGGGTCACTGAAGCAAAACATGCCATGGCGTGGTTTTATCCTGTCCTGAGCACCCAAGGTGTAAAATAAGCCGTGGAAAGGAAGGCATCCTTGTCAGTCCCCTGCTCAGTGCCCGTTTTCTGGTTTATTTCAGGGATGTGGTATGAGGCAGCAGAGTTGGTCTGGGCTTCAGTCGTGGGATACTTCCAGCTTCCTCAGCCAGATAAAAAGGTAGCATTTCCTTTCCACTCTGCCTCTCCCTGCCAGCCCAGTAAGCAGTCCAGCTTAGCTCTTGTTTCCCTCAGCAGCAGTGCTTTGGTGGCACACCTCAGCCGGGGTTAACAGGCAGCACAAAGTCTGTATTCCGCGTTGTTTCCGCGTGCATGCACCGCCTTACCCACACTTCTTTTCCTGCAGGGGGATGAAAGCAATACTCCTCATTAAGCAGAACCATCTGAAGGGAAGCAATCCCTGAGGATGCCTCTGGTGCCTCCACCAAGGACAGCTTAATTCCAGAGAGCAGCCCCAGATTTTAGCCGTTTCTCAGGATTAGAGCTAATTTTTTTTGCCCCAAGCACGTCTGTGGTGGGTGATGGATTGCCCTGGCCCTGCAGGACCTGAGCACCTCACACAGCCACCCTGCCTGTCCTTGGCACCTTTGTGAGGCTGGGCAGCACTAATCCTCCCACTGGAGATGGAGCAGCCGTCACACCATGTGTCCGTAGCTAAACAGGAATGTGAGCCTGAGCCTGGCGACTCTTGGGGTGATGCCTGGGGAGGGTTTGTAATTGGACCCCAGCATAAGATATCCCACAAACCCAGACCTTGTCACCTCTTGTCTGCCATGTCTTAATGCTTGACCTCGAGCTCAGAATGTTTCTGTGCTCTCCAGGGGATTCTGCAGTGAATTTTGTGAAAGCATACCTGGGTTTCTTAATTATTTGGCCAGAGAGGCCCTTAGGTGGCATCAGGTCTTCCAGATTACTGCACTTCCTGCAAGTGAAATTAATAAAACCATACCAAGATGACATCTCTGGATTTCTTAGCCATGCTTCTGTTTGGATCTTGTTTGTGTATTTGTTTGCTTGTTTTTCTGGCATGTTCTACACAGCAGAGCAGTAAAATTCAAAACACAGGGGGGAAAAAACACCCACTATGAAAATTTTAAATTATTTTAAATTTCTCTTTCAGGGAATTGCCACATCCTTGGGCATTATGGCAGACATCTTTGCTTCCATGAATGAGCAGGATTATGCACGCTTCAAAACCAATGCTGACATTGACCTGGTGAGATTGGGTTTGGGCTCTGTGTGTGTGGGTTCTTGAGGTGGTCTCAAATTCACCCACACATTTCCTCTCCCGTGCTGAGAGGGCTGGAGAAACTTCCAGCTTCAGAGATGGGAGAATGCCTGGCTTCAGGAAAAAGAACATATTCAGAGTATTTTATAGAGTGTACATATTTAGAATATTTATAGAGCCAAAAGTGATATATCCCTGGTAAACCTTAGCAAAAAGGGTCCTGCAGAAACAGACCAGCCCGTTGCTCAAGATATAATTGTCCCTGCCTACCAGGCCCCATATATTTGGAAATAAAGTCCTTGAGTTGAAGTTTTTCCTCATGTTTGGGTTTTTTTTCTTCCATCAGAGCCTCCTGCAGGAGTTCAGCCACCGTTTGTTATCGGCGGCCGAGGCCTGCAAGCTGGCAGCTGCCTACAGCCAGTACACCCCCCTGTTTGTCCTCACGGCCGTGGTGAGTGTTACTCCTCCCTCTGGAAGTGGGATTTGTGCAGGGGAAGAGCCCAGGCTGCTAAATTTGGCTCTGACGTGGCTTTCAAGCAGTGCATCACACAGGGTGTCTCTGTTGAGGGTTGGGTTGGTTGCATGGGGTATGCGTTGCAGGAAAGCTATCCACAGAGTGAGGATGGGCTTTCAAGCTCTGGGAGTGCTGCTTCTCCTAGAATTACAGCTGTATTTCAAAGGAAAAAAAAAAAGGAGAAAGTTTATTTCCTCCAGGAAACACAGCAGCAGGCGGTTAGAGCCGAGCTTCGCTTCAAATTGTGTAAGGGAAAGAAACGTGGTATTAATTCCCTCATTCCTCTTTGATCCCCTCCCAGAACATCCGTGGGATGTGCCTGCTGTCCTACAGCCACTCCAAGGACTGTCCCCCAGAAAAGAGAGAGTTCTACTTGTCTGAAGCCAAGGAATCCTTTGAGATCGGGCTCCTCACCAAGGAGGAGCAGAGTGCCATCACCAGCAGGCAGGAGCTGCACAGTTTCATCAAAGCCGCCTTCTGCCTCGCCACCGTGCACCGCTGGCTCCGCGGGGAGAGCCGGGAGCTCCACGAGGTCACCCAGCTGTGCAGGGAAGCCCTGGGAAAGCTGCACTCCTACAGCTCCTCCTTCCCAGAGGAGGAAGATAAGGGGGTGCTTGCCAAGGAGATCATGTCTCTGATTGCAGCCGTGAAGAGGCGCCTGCGGGTGGAAGGCTTCCCAAATTCTGATGCCAGGTCTTACGTCCCAGACAGTTATAAAGGCTCGGTGCAAAAGCCTGTCCTGCAAGGGAAAACCAGCTTTGAGAAAATCCTTGCCAAGCATTCCCAGCACCACCTGTCAGTGTGCCAAGTGTTTGAAAAAACTTGCAGGATTCATAAAACCACACCGGGAGAAATCCAGGTGGGAGCTTGTATCACAACCTTAAGAACAGAGACCAAAACCATGGACACTGTGTGTACTGCTGAAGACACCGTTCACCAGAAGAGTGGTGCTGTGAAAATCCTGGGCTCACCAACAGCAGGAAGCAGCTCAGAGGGACTCAGTGGCCAAAGAAATCAGGACACTGGCTCTGGTGTGATGAAAATTTCCTTCGAAGAAGAGATTGAGCCATTCGAAATTAAAATAAACAGCAAAAAAGATGTTATCAGTGGAGGGCAAGACAGGAGCCAAAGCACTACTTCTGAGAGCTCTTGGTGCAAGCTGTCCAAATCTAGTTACTCTTCCAGCTGGGAGGAGCTGAACTGTAATAGCAGCAGAGAGTCTGTCAGGGACGGGCAGCAAGGGGAGAAGGGCTCAGTGGAGGAGCAGTGCTGCACCACAGAACCCGAGGCAAGCAGCCAGGACACGCCCTTGTGCTCGTTTCCTCCCAGATCCTGGCATCCTGCTCCTCGGGAGCCCCTCCGTGGCCCTGGGGGGTCTCCTCAGCATTCCTTAGAGGGGTGTGCCCCTCCAGCAGGGAGGGTGGTGGAGAAGGAGCCTCTCTGGGGAGAAGAGCTGCGAGAGGGAGGGCACCGTGGAAGGAGCTCCTCAAAAGAGAAAGCAAAGGGCTCGAGCAATGCGTTTCCTTCCCTCTCCATCTCTTACTCTGTTCCTACGGGGCAGGAGGAGGAGGAGGAGAAGGAGAAGTCCTTTTCCTGTGCAGGGCTGAGCTGCAGGACCAAGGACAGCAGCAGGGAGGGAAGCATCGGTCGCTTTGAGTGGCTCCACCCGGGAGAACCTGCAGATAGCACTGAGGATCCCTCGTTTGAGGCACAGCCCCCCCAAAACAGGGGCACTTCTGTTCCATCAACAAACATCGGGCTGAAAACGGGCAGAGACTCCTCTGGGCATGGCTGGGGGAGGAAATCTGCCATGCTGGGGAGCAGATCTCTCCAAGTGCCTCAAGTTGACACCCAGGCAGAAACAATAGATGACACCGAATTTGAGCTCATCGGCGTGGGAGACTTGGTAAAGGATTATCCTGCAGCACTGGCTCCAAAACATCAAGCAACTCCCAGTGTGCCAGCAGCTTTGCCCTCCCGGGGAAAGATATCCACAACCAAGCACTTTGACTGTGCCACCACAGAGGAGGGTGAAGAGAAGCCTCAGGATGTGCTCAGCAGCAAGGGACGATCCAGTTCCTCTCTGAGTTCATGGATCAAATCAGCACCCATGGCCACGAGCTGCCCTGAAGGTTCAGTGCCAAGGGGAAGTGGCTTTGCCCTCGTGCCTGGGAGAGTGAAGGAGGAGATGCTGGATGCCCGGGTTCTGAGGGATGATGATTACAGGCAGCTGCTGGCAGGGGTGGAGCATGATTGGCTTGTCCACAGACTGATGCCTACTGGGATTTTTAGGAGCAAAGAGCTTCACAAAGCATACTGTGAGTTCCCACACAGCAGCCTGTGCCTCCACAGAGAACAAGCTTGACTCAGGCTTTTTCACACAATATTTTAGTCAGGATTTAATTTTTTATTGCATTTTACCCCGTTACTTCAGTTTATATTCCACATGCCATCCCTGAAAACTGTTAAGATAATGATCATTAAGTTAATCATAAATAACAGCCAGTCCTCAGCACAGGCTCAGAGCACTCCTGTGGACTTCTCCCTTTTATCTGTGGTGTTTTCTTTTTTGTAGCTGCTCTTCTTCTGAAGTACTCCAAGAAATCCGGGCTGTGGACAGCCCAGGAGACAGCCGTGTTCATTGGGGACTACCTGAACGTGGCCAAGGAAGGCAAGCAGAGAAGTGCCTTTTGGATACACTTCCTGCACCAAGAAGAAAGCCTGGGGAGGTATGGACCTAGCAGATTTCTGAAACAAAGTGCTTGTCAATGCTGCTTATTTGTAAACATGGGTAAAAACTGACTGGTAAGATTTGCTGTAGCAAGAGTATTTTATGGCTTTCCCAAATATGTTGGACATTTTGGCAATCTTTCCCACCTCTCCTTTTAGTAACTCTACCTTTTAGTTTCTAGGAAGGAAAAGCTGCTTTGCTGTTGTCTTCTAACAGCTAATTGCAGAGTTCAGGTCATTACTAGAAGTAGCTTATGAATTATTATGGATGGAGAACAATATTTTAATACCTGGGAGTCAGATCTCCCTTCAGAGTTAAGAAGAGTTGAGTTTCAACATTCCAGTGTTAGGAAACCCCCATCCCAGGACTTGATGGACAATTTTTCACCTCTGTGAGACAGAAAAGAAAAGAATTCCAACCAGTTTTAATCCTAACAGCCATTTTAAGTGCATCGCCCACAGGTGGATTTGCTTCTGACACGTTCTGCTTTGCAGTGATGTTTCTGTATCACAGCACCCAGAACAAGCACCACTCCAGACTCTTCTCCTTTTGTTCAGGTATGTTGGGAAGGAATATAAAGAGGAAAAAGGGCTCCTGCATCATTTCAGGGACGTGGAGCGACAGATGACCGCCCAGTACTACGTGACAGAGTTCAACAAGAGGCTGTATGAGCAGAAGGTCCCTACCCAAATCTTTTACATCCCCTCTGCAGTACTGCTGGTAAGAGCTGTCTGGTAAGCAATCCCAAGGACCTGACGGGGAAGGGTGTTCTTGGGTCACTTACAGCAGCAGTGGGGCTGTCTCCTTTCAGATACTGGAAGACAGAACTATAAAAGGGTGTGTGAGTGTGGAGCCCTACATCCTGGGGGAGTTTGTGAAGCTGTCCAACAACACCAAGGTGGTGAAGAATGAGTACAAAGCCACGGAGTACGGTCTGGCTTACGGCCACTTCTGCTACGAGTTCTCCAAGGGGACCGACGTGGTCGTCGACCTTCAGGGTGTGTATGACGGTGATGTTTACACCTTCCACACTCAGCTTCTGGCCCACAGCTGTCTTTGGGGTATTCATTTGGTTAAAATCCATTGTGTGTCTCTTAGGGTTCTGCTTTTGCTGCCGTGGGTGGAAATTTGGAATCATGAGGTGACATGAACAGAGCGAGGGCCATGCAGGCGGAGAGTCCTGAGTGTGCTAATACAAAGGCTGTGGTGTCTGGTGTCAAGATCTACCATTTCTTCCACAGGTTGGGTGACAGGTAACGGGAAAGGCCTCATCTACCTCACAGACCCCCAGATTCACTCCCTCAATAGCAAAGACTCACGCTCCAACTTTGGGAAGAAAGGAATTTACTACTTTTTTAATGATCAACACGTGGAGTGCAACGAGATCTGTAGCTGCCTGTCTCTGACAAGGCCCTCGGTGGAGCTGCTGGCCTAGACTGGCACAGGTCAGTGCACAGAATGACCCCTGAGCTGGACACTGTTTTACCCTACACATCTTTGGGAGCAGGTTGTCCAGCAAGGCAGTGAAAAGCTGCCTTCATTTCCCATTCTCCTCTTCCCCCACAAAGCCCCGATGTCCCGCTGCCCCCGAGCGCTGGGATCGTTTCTTTGGGGAGATTTTCTCAATGAGAAAGGGAGCAGAGCATCAAAGTTCCACAAAAAGATGGGTCCCTAACAGACTTTGCTTTAACAAAACCATCCCCTTTTGTTTCTGCAGCCAGCAGAGGTTTTTAGGCTTTTGTCCCTGCGTTTTAGCAATGCCATTGTTTTCTAGGTGATGTTTGTGCCGAGTTGTTTGGAAAGATGCCCTATCCCTGGGCCAACTGATTAGTACTAGGTGTAAAGAGGGAGAAGGAAGAGAGGGAAAAAAAAAATTAAATCTCTTTATTATGGTGCATAAACCTTCAGTCTTGGGGAGCTGCGCAGCTGCGCGGGGAGAAAAATGCATTCAAAAATATAATGCCAGTGTGAATAATCCTTTCCCGAGCTCTCCTCGCAGACTGCTCCAGCTTTGTCAGGTGAACTTGAACCGGGCCATCAGATTTGCGGCCGTTCCCATTGCACACTGTCTGTCACCCCGGGGCATTCACCATCTTGCCTGTTGTTAAGAGCCAGCAAACAATCCATCATTGAGCTGGGCAGTCGCCGGCTGACACGGCGGTGAAATCGGCATGTGACGGGACACTCGGCCCCAGTGTCTCGCAGATTAAAGTGATACATGGAAACTCACGTGTTACTGGGAAGATTAAGCCCGTTATCTTGTTGTGCAGCCAATAAAGGCCGGCCTTGTCCTCGCTCGCTCGGCAGTGGGGAAATGCTGGCTTTAACTAAGTGACAAACGCCACGCCCGCATAGCTCCGTGCTCCGGCCAGCCAGCGCAGCCGGGCTCCGGAGGGCAAACAAAGCTAGTTAGCAAGATCCCGGGAATTAATGGGCCGCAGAGATGCTGTGTTAAAGCCTCTCTGCAGAAGCTTTCCCTGCTCTGCAGGGTCAATTAAAGCCAAAACAAAACCTCTCGGACAATCTCCGCACAACAAAGTGTCCTAATGCGCTGCCAGCAGACAGCACACGCAGTTTCGGGAGCCCTGGCCGGTCATGCGTTTTCCACTCCTTCCTGCTCAAAGGAAGGAAAAGAAAATGTATTTAGACATGCTTCTGAATAAATCCATCCCTACGGAATTTGAATGTTTTGCTTTCTTCCTAATATTTCCACCTAGCAGCTGATTTCTTTTGTTGGTTTTAGGGGACATTTTGCCGCCTCGGCCGAAGTTACGGCTGCTCACGGGTAAAAGTTAGGGTCGAGGATCAGCTTGTTCAGTTCCCTGCTAAAACAGACATGGAATCATATTCTACTGGTCTTACCCTTTACAGGAGTGGGCACAATCCCAGATGCATCAGGCACTCTGTCTTCATCCAGGGCTCAGATACTGGAAATCACGGGTTTACAGCCTCACCACCTGAAGAACTGGGGCACACACATGGCTCCAAACACACGGAGTTTAAGTTGTTGGTTCCTATTTGTGGTATAAATAGGGGATTATTGAGGAAATAAATAGTTGACTGGGGATGGAGAATGTAATATTTTGGCTGTAAATTTCATCTTAGAGCTA
>VZRH01002098.1:102320-122989 GCA_013397555.1 Urocynchramus pylzowi
GGCGCAGGGCGGGCCAATCGCCGCGCCCCGCGCGCCACGCGCGCGCCCGGGGCCGGCTCCCTTTCAGCCGCTTTTCCCTTCACGGGCCCGGCGAGGAAAAGGAGGGAGAGAGGGAGGGAGGGATGGATGGAGGGGCTCCCCTTCGACCGCTCTCATTCCTCGGGAGGGTTTCGCCTTCTGGGGACGCTTGGTGCTGTGGTAAAGGTGCGTAGTTCCGTGCGTGGCTTGCTGGGGAGATGCTCCGGGCATGAGGCTGCTCCGAGGCCGAGCCCGAAGTCGGGGAACGCCCTGAGCTCCGGGCAGCTCAGTGCTGTCAAATACAATTCACAGGATGGAGGAGACCTGATAAAAAGCCTCCCAAACACCAACTTGTCAGTGTACCCAGAAAATCTTCATTCCTTTCACCCCTCTTCCCCTCCAGCTCTCCCTCAATGGCAGAGCCTGGTGACGTGCCCGTGGAGTCGGCAGACTGGCTTTGCTCCACAGAGCCCCCGGGGACACCTTCCATTATCGCAGCTTGCTCCAAGCCCTGTCCAACCTGGCCTTGGACACGTCCTGGGATGGGCCATCCACAGCTCCTCTGGGCACCCTGTGCCAGGGCCTGCCCACTCTCACAGGGAAGAATCTCTTCCAGTATCCCATCTAACCCTGCCCTCTGTCAGTGCGAAGCTGTCCCCTCTTGCCTGTCACTCCAAGCCCTTGTCAAAGAAATGGCAGTGAGAACACACAAAACTGAAACCCAGCACACTCTCCTCTCCATAGGGAAACACCATCAGCAAGGCGCTCTGGGGGAGTTGGGCTCTGAAACAGAATTTTGTTTGCAACTGTTAGAAAAGCTCAAAATAGATGAAAGAGCTGAAACCTCTGCAGAAGCCGTGCTCAGCCCAGCACAAACTCTCACCCAAAGCAGTCCCTCACTCTGGGTGTGTGGTCTTTGGGAGCGACTGTGGCCGGGCAGGTGCCTCAGTCAGTACCTCTGTGACTCTATGAAACAGAAATTCTAACACTCCCTCGCTCCCTTGTACTAAACGGGAGGATCACAGCTCCCCTCCGCATCCCAGGAGAGTCACGCAAAAGGACCTCACTTCTTTTTCTGCACCTTAAGGGACAAAGCAGAGTACACTTGTGACAGGGCCAGCCCATCCCTCTGTCACCATCGTGCCTGCCAAAATTTCCGTGCTCCCATTGCTGACGCAAAGCACCGGAGAGGTGAGGCAGCCTTTGTGGTGCCTTTCTGGGGTTCTGTCCCATTCCTGCTGCCAGCCCCTGCCATGCAGCATTTTTTTCCACAGGGTTGAGCACGAGGTGACCAAGGACAGGTCGACTACCAAATCCTCACAGCTCTCGAAAGGCACTTGTGTGGTCTGTGGGCAGAGTGAGGGCCGAGCTGCTCGGCCGAGAGCGGTGGGGAGAGGAGGTGGCGGGAGGGGGGAGAGGGATCAGGAGCAGGAATGCTGCTGCCACTGCCCACCGCCTGAACTGTCCTCCAAGGGTCAAACTGTTCAACTTCAGCCCCTTTGCCAGACTCAATCCTACTTTAGGGGAACAAAAGCCCAAAGTAGGCAACGATCAAGAAATGGGAGCACAATGATTTAAGCTTATCACACAGCCCAGAAATAAAGGACGCTGAGCTTGTGTGGGGGAGAGGGAGAGACCTTCAGAAGGGCTTTGTTTGCTGTAAGAAGATTGAACTCTGAGGCGACCCGATAGCCCTAAAAGTTTAGGGTCTGTGTTGCTGAGAGACCTTTGGGCACAGCCCATCCACACGTCGACCTCACAAGTTGAGAGCCGGCGTTAATGGCCAGCCTGCCTCAGGTGAACAGGGGCACGGCATCCCGGGAAACGCGGGGACAAAGCTGTGGGGACAGGGTGGCCTGACCCCTCCCAGCTCTGCCTCCCTCATACCCTGCAGTGTCCTGAGGGTTCGGGGTCCCAAGGCTGCCCACACACACCAGGGTGCCCTGAATCCTGTGGTGTCCAGCCCCGGGCAGCACCTACAAACTCGGAGAGTGGGGTGCTTCTGCTCTTAAATGGGGTGTGAGAATATTTCCCCACACAGCAGAGTACTGGGGGGCTCCGTGGAGGGAAGCAATCCAAAGTGCTGGGGCGTGTATCCCCCACATCCTGATCCAGGTCCTTCCCGAACACCTCGGGCACGCTGCAGCAAGCAGTGCCACAGCGAGGGACAAGAAGAGGAGCAGCCCCCCAGCTCCCAAGCTGTATTAGCACATTTGGGGTTTGTTCTGGGATCAAGGCGAGGAGGGGTCCCCCCATAAGCGCTGTCCCGGCATCTTCCCCTGGCTCCCCCCAGCCCGGCCCTCGTCGGGGGCCGATTGTTCCCGGCGGATTTGCATGGCAGGTGCAGGCCTGCAGAGCGATTTTGCAGTCCTGGCCCCCCGCCCCACCAAGAGGGTTTGCCTCCCCCCCTTGTGAAAAAAGGCTGCCAGTGCCTTCCTTTCCCATGAAGAAGAGAAGAAGCTTGAGGATCGCGTGAACACGCTTCAGTTTTCTTATTCTTTTCTATAGATGTGGGGAAAAGAACAGCCGATTGTGTGAAAAACCCAGTGCCTGCAAAAAGGGACATTGGCCATCCAGGCGAAGGTGCGCGAGGGAGAGCACTAATCGCTGAACCAGGAGACAAATACGATTACCAGCTCCGAGCCTTGAGTCAGAAAGTCTCATAGACTTTAAGATGTTAATCCCCAACATAATCCTTCCTTTGGCGTGTAGGAATAGTGCAGCCACAAGAGTTGTTTTGTTATTTATATTGGCGTTTAATAAAACTCAGCCAGTGGTGAATGGGCTGCCCACTCTCCAATGGTAATTAATTCCCTATTTCAGTGACCCAATTGTGCTGGGATAGAGCAGTGGGACAGTCCCACTGCCCCAACCCGCCTTTGTGCAGCTACACGGCTCTCGTGCTTCAACAGCTATGGAAACTCATTCTTTTGATGTCATTCAATGAGTTTTCCTTGGGCATCTTCTAAACTTCAAGGACCCTTTTCTTTCTCGAACGCCTGAAAAGCAGGACTAGCTTGACCACCTCTGTAGAATTTAATGGTTTGGTGAAAGGGCCTTTTGGGGGTGGGGTGGGGGGGGTGTGTAAGGAAAGAGAGAAAGAAAATTTGGCAGGCTGGCTATCAAACAGGGGGCTAGCCAAACTCGGGTGTGCCGAACTCACTCGCCTCCTAATTTATCCAGGTCTAAAAAGCCACTTTTCCTTACTCAAAACACACAGTGGCTTCTTTTAGTCAAGGCATTTCTAGAAGGGATTTGTCAGTGAGCAATAACTGTTTTATGGAGCTGAGTAAAGACACAAATGGTGTTTCAAGAAAGAATTTCCATCCAGAAAAGGGAAAAACACCTGGATTTTTTTGCCCAGAAAGGGAAGAATACCAGATACCTGTAACAGGTTATCGGTACAAAGTGTGTTTGCAGGTTTATTCTTTTTTTCTGTGTGGTGAGGTGGATGAAAGCGAACACGTGAAGAACATGGAGTGATCCTGCAGAGCTGCCCCGGTCCGGGCAGCCTCTTCTATGTCTTTATACACACTTCCAAAAAAAAAAAGAAAAAAAAAAAAAACCCTTCGCAAGTCACAAACAATTCAGGATTCAACTAAGAAAACACAGAGTGAACCATATGGCCGGGGTGGCTCGAGTTGGCTGCATTTTCCCTCAGACAAAGAAGGGATTGAGAGTTGAAGGAAAGGAGAAAAAAACCCAACTTTCCGGCTGATGAAGCTGTTGTCTGGAGGCAATGATCCCAAATCTCAAGGCTTTATTCCAGGCTCCGACTGAGACGTGATATGTCATATGATTAGCATCTTTCATATTTACAAGAGTAGTGCGGGCTGCCAGTCTTTAGAGAAAGGCGAGAGAAAGAAGGGGCATATGCTGAAATGGATTTAGCATTTGAAAGAGAGAAAAGAGAGCGGATAAATACACTTAAACGAGGATTTAGTTTTACTCCCGTTGAGTTCTAATGGCTTGTTGATTGAGATTTTAGGGAGCTGGGACAGAGGTGTCAGCAGTAATTTAAAAGCACCATTCAGCCCTCCCCCGGCGGAAGGAGCCGGCGCTGCCCCTCAGGGCGGAGCGGTGCTGCGGCCGCAGTGGCGGGCTGGCGGGAGGGGCGCATCACTGCCGTGGCGGCTCCCTCCGCCGCGCGCGCGGCGCCATCTGGCGGCGGCGGCGGAACCCGCGGGAGGCCTGAGGCAGCCGGGATGGGGAAAGTCGGGAAGCAGACCGGGAATTGCCGGTGAACCGGGCACCCGCTTCAGGAGGGACACCGCTGCAGCACGGCTCACGAGCACCGTCAAGCCCAGCCTTGAACACTTACAGGCATGGCGCAGCCGCAGCTCCTCTGGGCAACCTGTGCCAGGTGCCTCACTGGTACTCCACTCCCATGGAAGAGTTTATCCCTAATATCCTGGCTAAAACCAGGCCTCTGCCATTCCCCCTTGACCTGTCACTCCGTGCCCTTGTGACAAGTCTCTCTTCAGCTCTCTTGGAGCCCTTCGAGGCCCTGGATGGTGCTTAAGATTTTCCCAAAAGCTGTGGAAGGGGCTTTTTAATTGTTATAGCCAAGCTCCTTCCTGGATGTGACCTACCTGTAAATACGGGAGGTGACAGAATTGTTCTAAAATACCACGGTGTTTTAATCTGAAGAACAATGAAATACCACTAGTATCATTAACTACACTGTAAGCATAAAAGGATTTCACTTCTCAAGCAGGAAAAGTCACTCTATTTATGGTTATCAACCAAATAAAGTCACTTTAATAATTTTTAGTCTTGTGACCACAAGGTCAAACAGAAGTACCAGTGCACTGAGGTCCAAACAAAAATACCCCACATTAAATAAATACAAATTACCAGAGCTATTGCTATAGACAAGCAGTTAATATTATGTTCATAAAATCAATACATTATCCTATTTTTCCTTTTTCTTACACTGTTCTTCTTCCTCCCAGTTCTCCAAGTAAGCCTTGAGAATGTCATTTAGCTGCTGCTCACACTGGCTTGCATGTTGTAAGCCATTTTCCCATCCTAAAAGTAGCAATAAACAGGATAATTACATCTCTCTCTATAGCATCCATCACGGAATCAGCCCCTGGCAATGCCAACACCTATTTCCCCAAGAGTATTGACTGGCTGTGATATTTCTGCTTGGAAAATGGCTCTGTGGAGTTCAGTCACCAACAAGATGCTTTCTTTGATGTCAGCCAAGCAGGTAAAGCTCCCTTACTGGATTAAAAAAACCCTTTCAAATATAAAAAGAGTTTGCAGGTAAAACTGCAAATGTGCAACTTGCACAGTCTCGCATTTTCTTGCAATATATTAGATTTTCTATGTAATATTAATCATTGGAGTTTATATATAATTAATATAGTGGTTGCACTAGTGTACACACCATCTATTTTATGTATTATCATACAGTATATAAACACTGCAAGGTGTATTGTACAGAGTCTAATTAAAGACAATGAGGTGCCAGGTTTCAAAAAGCCCAGCAAAGCAACTCTTACCTCTGCAGTGGTGAATTACTCTTCCCCACAGCCTGTTCCTGCTCAGACAGGGCAGGCTGCCCACGATCAGCAGGTGCCTCTTTGCCCTCGTTAGTGCCACGTTCATCCTCTTCTCCGAGTCTATGAACCCAAAGTGCCTCGTCCTGACACAGGACAGCACGATGACTTCCCTCTCAGCACCTTGGAACGCATCCACCGTGGACACCTGGACAGGCTTCACTTCAAAGGCCTCGGAGTGAACCCCACTGAGCAAATTCTGGATCTGGGGGCAAAGAAACAGGGAAAGGGGATGAGTTTGGCTACTCATTGTACATTTAGGGAAACGGCTTTACTGATTTTTTTATTGATTTATGATACAAACCTTATACATTTGTGATTTATAAAGCGTAATCACGCCAATATCAGCTCCTTCTATGCCACTTGCAATCAGAGACTGGATGAGCTTGACTGTAAAATGAGCTTCTGCCATGTTATAAAAGCTGTTGTCTCTTTCAATCTGGGAAGAGGGAGAAAGGTTGCCCAAATTACATCTCGCCAACAACGCAAAAAGGGATGGAATGGAGGAAAAAGGACGATATTGATTTATTATGTAAGAAGTGCAGAGGAACTCACTTGCTCCATGCCATGAACGCTATAAAAGCAGAGTGTGGGCAGCCATTCCAACAGAGGAGCCCTGTCCCCCTCAGAAACGCCATCGAGGAGGTTCCCGTGGTAGAAGAGCTCGTTGGCGATGGCGCTGAGGGCAGGGTGACAGCGGTACTGGGTCCGGAGAAGAATGGGCTTGTGTCCCTAAGAATGAGGGCAGAGAGGGTAGGGCTGGGGAGAGCTCACGTGGATGGAGCTTGGAGCAAGCTGGGCTAGTGGAAAGCATCCCTGTCTATGGTGGGGGCGGCCTTGGAGGTCCCTTCCAACCCAAACCAATCTGTGATTTCACGGTATTGCGCAGTGCTGAAACCCTGATCCTCTGACACCTGAACCAGGATTGCACATGTGACTTCAGGGGACTTCCAATTCCGCTCTCCACCTTTTCCAATCCTGTGTTCAGCAGCACCTACCATTAAGCAGAGCCGGTCAAAGAGAGTCTGCTCCAATCCCTGCTCATGAACACTCTCAGACCCTTGAACAGTTGGTGGCAGTTGCTTGGGGTCTCCAACAAGGACAAGCTTTTCACACTGAAACCTAAATAAGAATGTGAAAAAATAAGGAAAAAAACTAGTGTTCTAAAAAGCATGTTAAAGCGCTCATAACCAAAGTGTGTGCTGTGCTTCTGCATCACATGGCTTCCCATCAGCCTCCCTTCTCCACCCCAGGTTAGCAACAGCTAAGGACAGGCCTCCATTTAAACTCCCTCTTCTTGCTGGCTAGGGCGAGACCTCGGGGCTCACGAGCTCACAAAGGCGTGGAGAGTGGCACTGCCTGGCGCTGGTGTCCCTGCTGAGGCCCCTCAGGAAGGCTGTACCTGGCGATGGGGAGCAGAGAAGCAGGTTCAGTCATCTGGCTGCACTCATCCAGCATCACCACAGGAAACCTGAGCGCGTTCAGGCAAGGGAAGGGGCAGGCAGCACACGTCACTCCAACCACTTTCACCTTCCATCAGCGAGGAGAAAACGGCCAGGCACAAAGTTAACATCATTTCATAGTTCATCTCTGTGCAGCACCTCACTATAGCAGGAGAATACACCCACATTTATTTCTAGAAACAGGACACTAAGCTGTATCTGTGCAATAAAACCTAAAATTCATTTATATTTTTAAACCAGGAGCTTGGCAGGTGTCAGAGGGGATTCCCACTTCCCATTTGCTGAGCCCTGTGGATAAGACACAGTAAATCCCTGCTTTCCCATCCCATCTCTTTGGCTGTACCTGTTGCAGAATAGTTTTATTGGTCCCCAGTTTATGCTGCTCAATGCTCTTCCTGACATACATTTTCTCAGCTGGAGTCAAATCTTCCTTCATGAGAGCAAGCAGCTCTTTCAGCTGCTCGTTTTCGTTTCCTGAGCCTGCGTGCAAACTTCAAAGAAGATTTTGTAACATACATTGCAGTAACTGAAAAGAGCATTGCTTGGAAAAATAACCATACTTTATCCATAACAGCAATTGACAACAATGTATTAACCTACCCCACATTGCTTCAGATCCCTCAAAGAGGTTTCCTTACCTGTGGGGAAGAATGGCTTTTGTGATTTTCCTTATACTTCCCACTCTTATAAAATCCTCAAATCCAAGATCGAGCAGACTTCAAAGAAAAAGAGATGATAAACATTACAGAAATGGAAAAAAGAAATATTGAAAACTTTATTAAGTGGTTTCAAAAGACACATCAGAATGCTGAGGAGCACAAACTTCGGTGATTAATGAGATGAAGCACTTCAGTAATTCAACAAAATCAAAATAAATTACCTCATCATGATTTGCCTCAAAAATGCTTAATGCCTTGATGATTCCTATTTTCATAGTCTTCCCTATGTATCTTCCCTTCCTTTTTCCTTCCAAACTATGTGTTTGTTTCATGCTAAATTTTCACAAATCTGATCCTCTCTGCTCCTCCTTCCCCTACTGCTACATCCCAAAGATTCCTGAGCAGTACTACTTTGTCATGATGGATTTTAATAGTATATTTGATGAGAGCAGAGCCTAAATTAGTCTTCTGTAAATGTTTCATGTAGCTTTCACTCTTTTAAGTGTGAAAAGAGCTGAGGTAAAATTAAAGCCTGTGTGTGGCACTTTTTAGGGAAAGAAATCAATCTTTTTGACGTGTTTTACAGGAAATACCAACACAATTACCACTACAATGTAAGAGCATTATTGGTTTTGGAAGAAGAGTCAATAAAAGCCTCAGCAACCCACCCCAGCAGTATCCTGTCCACAGCAACGTTGGTGGAAGAAGCAATGAGGAGCTTCCATGGAGTTGCCCTGGGACCCTCCGTCTCTTCACTGCTTTCAAAGAGCTGCACGAGGAACAAGATCACCACAGACAGCAAGTAGCTCTTGCCAGCTCCAAAAACACCTGGTATTTTGGAAGAAAAATCCCAACTTACAAAGGAGAACTTCTTAGAAAGTTTGAGTCAATTGCTTTAACTTCAGTTATGCTGTGATTCCTCTAGAAACATTGCATGGGCTTGCTTACACTTACAAAAGCAAAGCTAATACATGATAAAAAGTGGTATGAAAGACGAAAAGAAAAAAGCTGAAGACAAGAAATAACTCTTATTTTGTGTATAGATATTTCTAGGCAAAACCTCCTATGCTTCAGTGAAATCCTGCAAAAGGCAGAATAAAAATAGAATTTGATTTTAACTCAATTTAAAGGGGCAAAAGCTCTGTGCTGACAGAATGGATGTATTGATGTCATGGTCATTATCAGAGGGGCTGATTCTGGCATTCCATATTAATGGGATTTCTCATTAATCAACATTTTTGCCAAGATACAACAGCAGCAAATGTCACAATTCTTGGCTGTGTACCACGTATGATTGTGATGGGGAAGCTCTGATGTTCCTCCCCTGGTTTGGGGTTGTCACAGGTCATCATCTGAGCTACGTGAATCAGTGATGCTGCTTGGTCTGGGTTCAGGGAGAACCTTTGGATCATCTCTTCAGCCACTCCCATTGCCACTTCAGAGCTCACAGGGCCAGACATCATGGAGCACTTCAGGCTCATGGCAGGTGGAGTGAATTTCCTTTTGTTGACTCTTTTCGTAGTATTTTCAGAATTAAAATTCCTAAGGACACAAAAGATAGCCAAAAGTCGTGATGTGATATGATACAATTTGTACCTCCTGGTTCTGATATTCCTGCACTGGACTGCTCACACTATCACAGGACAGGAACTCACATTTTCAGGAGATATGGGATCAGAGGTAATGTGGATGGATTGAAGTGCTCCTCCATGTTCCTTAAGGATGCCAGCTCACCACTGGCATTACAAACCAGCAAGGCGTGAACACACACTGGAAGGCCACAGAAAAACCAAAGGAGAAAGAAATTAATAGAGCAGAAATTTCAAATCAGCTAAAGAAATTAATTATAAAAGGCCAAAAGAGTAATTAACTTCTTCTTCAATTAACTTGAAGAAGATTTTATCTTCTTCATTTACAAAACAAAACAACCCCAAAGCTTTAATTTAATTCAACAGCAAAACCAAGAAACTTTTGCAGAATCACAGACTTAATACATGGCTTTTTATAGAAACATAATTTTTCCAGTGAGTTGTTTGAGGTTTCTGCATTTTGTTTTTCAAGGACAGTAAAAACATAGTGCTTTTACTTACACTCTGACAGTCAACTTGCACTGTATATCATCTTACATAATTTGCTGCTTTCTTCATATTATTCTCATTTCTTCCCCACCCATTTGGAATTTGCCAGCTACTTTGCAGGTTTAATTGCGTTAATTACTGTATTCAAATTATATATTCAAACATACAGGGAGAAAAAATACTGTGAATTAGATCATGGGCAAGACTTGAGAAATTCTAAACTCATCCTTCATTGCTGGCTGGATTTTTCCTTAGTTGTTTCCCACAGTTCTGAATGCTGCTGTGGAACTCACTGTTTGATCTCCAGTTGGAGGGACTGTAGCCTTTCAGTGGCAGCAATTCTATTTCGTTGTTGGAGGATGGTCCAAAGAAAGCACTGCTTGCAATGAAAGTATCCATGGGATCAAAGTTCAGAGTCTTTGAAACAACCCAGATGTCATCTGCCAAAAAAAATACAGAGTCTTCAGCAGCTTCTCCCACTGCCCCCTTTTAAATCTGATGTTCAAGATGTGCTCACCCTTGCTGTAGAGAGAAGAATGCTCCTTTCTGCTTAGCTTCAGGTATAATTTGGATTTGGAGTCACCATCAAAGCTGGCAGGTGTATTGATAAATTTCTTGAACTTACTGTACCGCTGTGTTGGAATTTCAAAGGCTTTCCTGGGAAATTGTAATTTAAAAAAACAAGTATGTAAACAATCGGCACACTTTGGATTCAGCACCAAAAATAAGAAACCTCCACAGATTGGACCAAGTGGGTGCATGTCATCCTACATCAACAAATTTTAAATACATTTATCTTGACTGCAAAATCCCCTCATATTCAGCCACAATTAAATTGTTTCCTCTACAGTTAAACAGCACGGAATAGCCTTTGAGAGGACTTCTGGCATTAAAATTAAGATCTTGAAGAGAATAAATCAAACTCTCCTGCTAAGGATTAAATGAACAATAATTCAAATGCAACAGTTGTAACATTAAGCAATTTATCAAGTTGCTGGTCAGCAGTTTTGATTCTTGCTAAAAACAAATACCATTGCTATAAATATTTTTCCTTCTCTAATTTAGCTCTTGCATTTCTTGACAGAAAGAAACCTTTACTCCTTAAATATAGAGAAAATGTGTTAAATCCTGCTGAAAGCCTGAGCTGCTGGAATATTTATAAACCTTGAATTCACACAGCATTTGAGGATACCTCACCAAAAGCTGGCATTCCTCATAGACAGCAATCTTTTGACTCCTGAGGTATGTCCCAATACTTTTTGTGTCGTGGAGCACTGCGCTGGGCCTGGATTTTGTCTGTGTGGGGTTCACATCTTCAATCCACTTGAAAAAGGAGCACTGCTCAGCTTTTGGGGCATCACAGGCATAGAACAAACGACCCTGCAAGGGAAAGGAGGGGGAAAAAAGTCCATGAGCACTAAAACAAGCAAGAAAAACAGAGAAAGCAATGGATACTTTCACCCCCAAAGTGTAAAAACCACAGGGAATAAACAGCACCTTGTTTTGACCTTCTTTTTTCACCATCACCAGCTTAGCAGGGTGCATGTGGTTGCAGAGTGGAGCACAGCTCCCTTGGCTCTGGCTTTGCCCATCTTTCACTGCAGTGTAAAATGATATATCCACTTTGGAGAGGGCATTGTGCAGTCTCTGAGCCAACTCAAACAGCATTATGTTCAATTGCTCTTGGTGGGGAAAGGAGAAAACAGAATCATTAGCACACCCTTAAAATGCTTACACAGCTACACAACATTCATACAAATCTATTTCCATTGGAAGTTTTCCATCCCAAAACAAAATATTTAATCTGAGTCCTAAAAGAAACCATGTGACCTGAAAAATCCACTTATTCCAGGGGGAAAAAAAAAGGCTCAGGTATCTTAAGACTGGAAAACAGCCCTGAGGTTACATAGTTGAACAGAAGTGTTCTGTCTTTTTGGTTTGTCTTTGCAATTTTGGGTATAGACTAAATATATTTCAGTAGATGTATTAAAAAAATGAAATGCAACTGTTGTTCTAATAGGTGATGTTTAAAATGACAGCATTTCACAGAGCAGAGACCTACCAGTCAGAGCAGCTTTGAAAACTTGTTTGTAGTGAGTGTGAGACTGAAACACAGCTGGGATGGAAACCTTTCTTTTAGGAAGATTGGCATGTTTCACTTTATCCACAGGAGGAAAAGACAACTCAGAAATTGTTATGTCCTAAAAAGACCCAGGAAAATAAACCATTAAAAAGTTTGAAAACATTAAAAACATTTTAGACTTTGAATGAGACTAATTTTGCAGCTTTGTGAAAATACATCTTCCAAGAGCTTGGGCTGCCATGAGGTTAAAATTTGCTCCTTGAGGTTAACTGCACCATGAGGTTAAAATTTGCTCCTTGCCAAATAGCCTGCATTTATAATAACACAGATAATACTTCTAAAGGCATTAGAGTAAATTATGTAGTTCAAAATCATGTTTTTCAGCACTAGGCATGGGGAAGGAGCACACAAACCCCATTTTTAACACTATTTTTGAACAGAAGCTGTCTTCATAAGCTTTTTAAGTCTAGTATATATGGATTTTACATACATATACATATAGATATTTGTAAAAAACACACACAATGTGTATACCAGTGTATATATGAAATATATTAGTTATTTCCTCACCTCTATTTCACACAAATACTGTACTGGACAATTTCAAAGAACCAAAAAACTCAAGGAAAAAAAAAAAGAGTTAACATTTTCTGTAACTCTAAAAACCATTTGACAACTTTAAAAACCTGGCTTGTGGTTGGTTTGGTGCTTTCCTCCCAATTTACTCCATCTGCCTACTGATCACAAACACCTGTGCTAAATTTTTAGGTGCTTATTCAGTGCCATAACTTGACTTTTACACAACTAAAACTGAAGGAATTTATAATATTTTGAAGTCAGGGACTACGCCTTGAAGCAAAACTAGATTTCCATTAAAATGATGCTGATATCACAATTAAGAAAAACCCTTGGTGCACACAATTTCTTACCAATTACAGATGTCAAAACAGCCCAGCAGCTTTTCTTTCATCTTCCTGCCATCAACATTCAGATCAAAAATCTAAATCTGGCACTGTGAGTGCCAAGGAATTACCTATGCAAAGGATCAGTCACGGCACTTAAAAAGTACTTCTTTTTTGGTGTCACTACTGTTGGTGGAAACATTTGCTCCAATCATACTGACAGTATCTTGCAGGAAATCAGACAAATGCAGTCCCTTTGGCCAGAGCCATGTGTTAGTGTCAGCGATAGCCTCTGCTTGAACAGTTACACACCTGGCTGTCTCCTGCTCCGGCGTGGCAGCTCAGGTGACTCAACACCTTCTGTGCGGCCGCAGCCAAAGGTGTCTGCCTTAAGCGCAGGGAAAGCGCCTTCCCCTCCCAAAGGGGACCGGGCTGGCTGCTGCTGGCAGCCCCGGAGCGCTCCCCAGGCCGGCCGCGGGCCGGCAGCAGCGGCGCAGAGCCGGGAGCGCTGGGATTCGCCGCTCCGCCCTCTCCTGTGTCACCCCGCGGCGTTCCCAGGACGCTCCGGGCACACAGGTCATCATCCTCTTCCTCTTCAGCGCTGCTTTCAGGGAGCAAATCACTCCGAGCACCGCTTTGATACTTCAGCCACTTGCTTTGTCTGGGCTGGGCAGCCACGTTAGGGAGCACTGGTGGCACAGATCCCCTCGGTCTGTCTTCCGTGTACTCCCCAAACACGGAGGTTTCATCGTTCCTGCCCTGGGGGCCAGGAGCACTCCTAGGAAATGGCGCTGACTCGCCGCACAAACGGCCTGCTGAAGAGCCCAAAGGCTGCCGGACCTCCTCACTCGCAGTGGGGTAAAACGTGTCAGGAATCTCGTGGGTGGCAGGAAGAGTGACAAAGGGAGCTGGTGGTGCTTTCATCGTGGGCTTCAATGCTGGATAGCTGGATTTCTCCCGGGCTGTGGGGCAAATACAGCTTACAAGCAACCTGGAGCACCCAGGGATGGCACTTCAGATGTACCAAAAGGAAGGAATTTTAAATTCTGCCTTTTACACGCTGCCTTCTAACTGGGAAGCTCTCTGGATTGTTCCTGTGCAGTATTACACTAAATCATGGATTTTGTGTGATTCTTTCAATTAGCTTTTTTCTTTTTTAATTTCTTTGAAATTAAGTATTTAAAATTTGGTTTGAAATCTCCAAATTCAGAACACATTATGTAGCCACTCTGCTTGTATAAAAGACCATTATTTAAACATGGGTGTGTTTTGGAGGTCATTAATCTAAAGTCACTGACAGCTGCCAACTAGAAAACACCCAATTTAACATTTACAGTTCTTTCCAAAAAATATCCCACAAACCTATGAATTAATATTAAACAATGCAGATAAATAAGCTCCTACTACCAAAAAGCATCCTCTTGGCTAAATTAATTATCATTAATGACAGTTATAGATAGGTGTCAAATGGGAGAGGGTCAGAGGACAGCTGAATATGGAAGAAAACTCAAAGCAGGTAAATAAAAACATAGCTATCATTTAGAAGCTTAGCTTACAGCCTTCTTGCCCCCAAACTAGAAGCTGTTTTTTCTTTATAAAACTAAATCCCTCTTCTCAAGTCTCTTTCAGGAGAATATAATTGGCAGAGTAACTGTCTATGATAGCCAAATTCATTGTGCTTTAAGCATCCTCAGAGATTTTGCAGCTAAAACACTGTGAGGTGCCAGTATAAATCTGTAAATTCTTACTGAAAAAGAAATCGGGGAGTTGTGGTTCACTTGGTAAGATCCCATGTGTCAGGGGCTCCTGGAGGTCTCCAACAGTCTCCTCATTTCCCCAAGGTGGAGAAATTGCAGAGTCTGGATCAATTGGGGAAGTCAGTTCTGGTGAAACCTACAGGTGAAAAATTAACATGGCAGGTGAATGACTGGAAAAACCCCTGCTTACAGCTCTTTAATCAGTATTCCCCCTCTCTCATAATTCTAAAGAAATGAAATATCTTTCAGAGTTGAGGTAAAACAGCTTCAAAAATAAGAAATTGCCACGAACACACAGGAAATAAAGCCAAAAAAATCTGCAAGAGCCAGTCAATCCCCACCTTGCCAGGTTCCCAGGCAGTCCACTGTGCTTGTCTCAGGTCAGAGGGTGGGTGTGACATTGTCCACAGTGGCACTTCAGGATACACATCCAAGGCCAGTGCTAGGAAAAACAGTGAAGTGCTGAAGTCATGCAGAAATTTCGAGGCCAATCACTGCCCTTCTCCTTTTACTTTCACTTACAGGACTGATTTGTTCCTGGCTCTTCAATAACATCAGGCTTCATTTGAAAATTCCCTTCTCTGATAACATCAACATTATCCTTATGAAGGCTCCAGGAACCTGGAGACTTTATTAAATAAAAAAAGCATAAGCAAAAACTTAGAAATTAAACTGTTTATCTTCTTTTTTTTTCAAAGAACAACTGAACAAAGGAGCAGAAAAAAACAAGTCACACATAATGAAAGGTAAGTAAAACCAATTGATTTCAATATGAATGTAGCAGTTTAAAAACGAACTATTTTCTATCCTAAATTGACAGGATACTTTCTTACACTAAGATAATTATGGATAACTGAACAAAAAAAAAAAAAAAAAAGTTTTACCTGTCTCAAGTCATAAAGGTCATAATTCCTTGAAAAGAGGGGTGAGAAAAATGTCTCAGCTGCCAAGTCCATGTTCTCTGGGTGCTGCTGCCATCCTAGCTGGGAGCATGGAGCTCTCAACATGACCTCACTAGCTGCTGATCCTTTCACTTGGTGCCCTTGGAAGGCAGCAGGCTGCACAATGCATTGGAATTATCACTAACAGCAAGTAAAAACTGCTCTGCAACTAGCTACAGTCAGTACAGGTACTTTTCACACATACAACAAAAATAACCTGTTGACTCTGCACAACAGCAACAACAACAACAAAAAATCTAGTTTTTTTTTTCCCATGTAATCTGAGTTTAAAACTCTCCTGGAAAACTTCCCACAGTGAACTACAGTGAACTTTAGTAAAAATTACGAGAACTGGTTAAAATTTTATTAGGACTTAGTGCAATATATTACAATTAGCAAACCATTTAACTGAAACTAAGGAAACACTGTTGATTATACTTCAGTTCCACAGGAATGGTACCTTTGGTTGCCAGTCAGATGTCCCAGGGTCCCTTTGGGCTGCTGCTATTGGTACACTATATGCCTCTGTCTTCTGTAATAAACTGTCCACACACTTGGGCTGCACAGGAAAGTATCAAAACCTAATTAGTCTAACAATTTAATAACCATTTAAAGTGAAAATTTAGGCTAAGAAATGTCTTGTATTTATACAAAGGAAGCCTTTTCAGTTACAGCTTTTTTATTTGGAAGCCAGGACCATCCACGACAGGATAAGAAACTATGTTTGTTTTTCATACAGAATAGGAAAAAGGGAAGGATTTCTAAAATCTTTAAGCTTTAGACAGATTGAAAAAGAAAAAAGGCTGTTAATAGCACTGGATAAAAATCAATATGAATCATCAAACACAAACAGTTTTCCCAGTGTATTTCAACCCAAATGCTAAAATTCCAAGGAAAGCCATGTATTTTAAAAGCTAGTGGGAAAAAAGAAAAGGTGGTAAAAGATGGGGTAGGGAAGGAGAAGTACCAGACATATTAATGGGATATTAAACATTACTAAATACTACAATTTTCATTAAGTTTCTTGTCATACATGAGGCCTCCTGAACATTGTCAAGATGACATCCTCAGTTTATTACCAGCTTCATAAACAATGCCTCTAAGCAATTTGTAGCTCAACCTCTATGGTTCATAAACCAAGAATTTTATTCCAGAAGCCAGGTGGAAAATGAATTCATCTTGTACAGATAAATATAGGTAGTCAAAAATTGGTTACCATAAGGCCAGGAGAATCAAAGTATGAACAGGAAGATGCCTGTAAACTTTCTGAGTAAGGCATTTCTGTAAACTCTTTTATAGCTACAAGAGATGGAAAAGCACAGTGAGTTTCAGTCAATAGTCTGGGGTTTTTTTACATGAAAATATCTGAATATTTACAGGTCCTGCAAACCTCACCCATGCAACAAATTGTACAGTTAGTATTTAACTGAATGAGAGCAAACAGAGACAGACTTGGAGCTCAGAGTGTTGCTTTAAACAGTAAAAATTGCACGAGGGAATCTACATAACACATCACTCTAAAGGCATTTCTAAATATGAGGATAAATGAGAGGAATCAAACAGGTACAGACATACAGAACCCAGTTTGAAATAGAAGCTGACCTAACCTTCATCCTTCTCAAGGGGTTCAAGAGTCTCCTTAGAAGTGCCTGTTTCACAGAACAGGCTGGTGCTCTCCTCCATCCTTTGCAAGCTCTCTAATGCTGTGCTATGCTGAGTCAAAGCTCTCAGGAGAGCGATATCATTCACCAAACCAGGGAGTCCTGAGGAATTCTCAGCCACTGCTGTGCATTCCAGGCAATCCACCCCTATTGTTTCTCCTTGGCAGGCTCCAGGAGAAGCAGTTATGCTCTCTGCACTTTCCAACGCAGTTCCTCCTACTGCTGTTTCCTCTGGAGATGAATAACCTGCTCCTAAAGGATCTGATTTCTGCGACAAAGCCAGCAGAGGGCTGCCTGCTTTCATGTCATCACTCTTGGTAGCCCAGAAGTGCTCTGAGCCAACCTCTGGGGATTCCATGCATCCAAGCTGTGTAACTCCTTCCTCGGTCTTTTTGTCCAAGGCAGAAATTATTCTGCTGGGAGAAACACCTGGAAGACTTCCAGTGGCCTCAAACAGCCTGGTTTGACATTCAGTAACACTGGTGTCACCAGGCAAGAGATCAGAGTGCTGCTTTTGTACCCAGGATGTGCCATTGATGGTGAGTGCTGCACAGCCATCCAGATCCTCCTCTTTGGCTGTGCCTTCAAAACTTGACTGACTCTCACTGATCTCTTTTATGTTGTGTCCGTCCCCTACAAGTTCCACTTGGGTTCTGGTCTGGTTTGCAGCGTCTTCTGCAGTTCTGGCATCACTGTCACAAAGCTGGGGTGGTGTTCCCCCCTCTCCATCAGATTGGGAACATTTGACTTCATTTTTGCTGTGTGTCTCTACTTCACAGCAAGAATGAGGCTTCAAATGAGGGCTCAAGGCAGCACCTTGTGCTACATCTTCTCCCTGGAAGCTACCTGGGCTCCATGAAGGCGTGTCTCCCTCAGAGAATTCCTTCCCTTCTCTCTCACACACATCTTCATGGTCTATGTCATTAAAATCAAAAGTCTCCATTAGGTTAAAGCTAACCTCCATCAGTTCCCCATCAGGACTACAGCCTGTGCCCTGCAAACTGAACTCCTCCTTCACAATTCCAGCTTCAGTCAATGCCACATCCCCAGAGAGCTCCGGGTCACTAGACACTGCCTCTGAATTTTGCCTTGGATGAAGCTCACTCTGCATCTTCACAGAGAAATTCTCCCTAAGACTGTCAGTCCCTGAATGCTCCCTGTATCCAAAGGGATTGTTTTCAAAGGTAGTAGGACTTGCTGAACGTGAAATGTCACCTGAGGATGGGACAAGCTGGCTGTCACTCATTCTACTCACAGTGGACTCAGGTAGGAAGTAACTATTTGTGTTGCAGTGATCTTGTAAATCTTGACTTAAATTATTTACCTTTTTGTCTTGTCTCTGTCCTGTGACTTCTTCACCACAAGGTTCCGCTGAATTTGGAAGCCTTCGAGCATTCCAGTCCTTTTTATCATCTGCACTTCCCTGCACAAAAGGCAGGTGCTGAGTATCTGGAAGGAGTCCTTTGGCAGGGTCACCTGAAAGAGCAGGTAGGACAGGGCTTTTTTTGTCACATAAATCTGCATCTTCTGCTGCCTGACACCTGGAAGGGCAGCCTGTGGCTCCAGATGTTTGCTCTCTGTGTCCTTGTGCTGGTCTAGACTTCAGCAGGGCAATGATCTGTGCTGTGCTCCTGATGTGGTGGGACACTGCCCCGGGACCAGCGTGCCCGGTGAGGAGAGGAGATCCTGGCTTCACAACAAACTGATGGGAGCTTTGCTTCTCTGTCTCCTCACAGCTGTCACTAAAGGGAGCTGAAAGCAGCGAGGACACAGACATTTGTTCTCTGCCATTGTCCCTACACCCCTTTTCCTGACACCCTGCAGAGGGATTTGTTTCTGCATCCTTCCTGCGAATCGTAGAAAACAACGGAGAGCTGATATAAAACTTGGATGGAAAACTCCCCTGGCACTCCTTAGATGAAGGCAACACTGTTGGTTTTCCTTCATCTTCCACAGCTGGTATTTTCTTCTCAACTTGGCGTGGCCCTTGGAACCCCTGGGAGAGAAATTTTCAATTAATCTACCTTTTGTCATCAGATGTTGAAAATGGGGCACACTACATTGTGATCAAATGGCCTGAAAATACATTCTGATCAAATCCACATGAGGATTTCACAGGTGCATAGAAACAACCTCAAGCCCTTGTGATTTTTACTGTAGGCCACACCAATCCTGCTAAACCAAATTTCCTAAATATGGGATAAATACATTGTGGATTACAGCTAAAAAAAAAAAAACCACAAAACCTGCCCCCCCCCCCAAAAAAAAGGAAAAGAAAAAGAAAAGGAGGAAGAAATTATGTATATATTTACCATTCATGAAAATTTGTGTCCCTTGTGTTTTACACTGCATGTAAACATGAGACATAAAAATTTGGAACAAAAACACACCGTAAACTTCCTTTTCAAGCCAACAGGGAGATGTCTGGGGGGTAGAAGGCCAGGTTTTACACCATTTCTGTCCACTGCTGGAGTTTCTGCTTTCTTTGGCTGCTCTTCAGAGGGCTTTTCACTCACTTTGACTGCTTCAACTGTGATTAAATATCGCTCACTTTCAAAATCATCTCCAGGAGTCACCTGGAAAAGAGAGAGCAGCAGTGTGTACATAATAGTACTGTGCAACAAACACTACTATATAGTTTTATTTTAAAAAAAAATATATTCTTTTAAGTATTTATATATAAAAAATTCAGGTACTTACACCTACTATATCACAGATGCCATATAATACTTCTATTTATACATATATTGAAAAAGCAGGGGCACTTAACTTCAATGATTATTTCATATATCATTGTAATACACTGCTTTTACCACAGAGGAAGAAAAATTCCAGAAACTTTCTGGGCAAACAACTAGATATATTAATAAAAATAAGCTGTTTTCCCTTTCCATTATCTGCACTGTAGCAGGATTTTGTATCAGCAGCAAGGAAAATTAATCTTTTGGCTGCCAAACAAGTGTTTGAAATGCTGCCTGATCAGATATGAAAATAACAACTCTGAACAAAAGATACCTGAGATTTTATAAAAATACTCTCCAGGCACTGTCCTTTATCATCAAACAAGGTAGCCTGCAAAATAAAAAGAACATTTTAAGTAACCAGTTATTTCACAAATCAACTAGACTGCCACTGGCAGTAACAGATGATATTAAATCCAACAGCATTAAATCTGAATTTTCACCTGATTTCTGCCAGTTCTAACCCTCAGAATTCCATCTTGCCACGTTTTTGATTTTTTCATCTTTTGGTGAGTGTATAACACCTGTTTTAAACATGTAAAACATTGAAAAAATAAGAAGTAAGAAAATGTTAAAATATTTCAGCAGCTACAGTCTTTAAACTTATGCCTACTGAATTGCACAGTGTTAAAAATCACTCACAATAAATTCTTGAGAGGCCATTGCTTTGGCAGCACAGTCATCCACCAGCTTATTTCACAAATATCTACATCTTCCCACAGCCTGAGAGACAGGGAAAGGTCAGGGTGCACCAGAGCTGTGAAGGAAAAGTGTGGAAGAAAAATTGTTATTTTTAATC
>VZRH01002098.1:124225-157240 GCA_013397555.1 Urocynchramus pylzowi
CGGCGGCGCAGACAGGGGGCGCTGCCGTCCCCCCAGCGGCTTTCCCGCCGCCCGCGCGCTCAGTTCGCCCCCCACCCCCGCCCCCGCGCGCTCCCCTCAGGGCCGGGGTCGGTCCCCTCAGGTCATCGCTCCCCGCCGGCTTCGCAGTCTCACCCCGAGCCGTCCTTTGCCCGCCCCTGGGCATCCTCCTCTCCCGGTGCCCGCTGATCCCGGCGCGCGTGGCGCCTTCCTGAGGGCTGGTCGCTGCCCCCGGGCGCTGAGGTGGCTTTGCCCGCAGGTGATGCGCAGGTGGCTCTTGTGCGTGGTGTCGTGTCTTGACGCCTGGTGCTGGGGCCGAGGGACTCGTGCTGAGGGGGCTTTGGGCCCCTCAGACTTAGTCCGTCCTTGTTTTTTTTTAATTTTTTAAGTGTTCTGTCGGTAAAATCTGTAAACCCCCTCAGCAGCAGCACCTGCAGTGATCAGTACCTGTGCAGTGGTAAGTGTGTGGTGCTCAGGCTTCTCAGGATAAGTCAGGGCTAGAAAAGTCTATTTCACATTGTGCTCTACCCTTTACTTGAAGAGTAAAGAAGGTGAGGTTCTCTCATAGATTCTCAGTGGTTTTGGTCTAATTCAGCAGCTACCTGGGCCACAGAATGTTTGGTTTTTGTAACCACCTCCACTCTGCTTCCAAGTATTTATGCCTTCTCTTTCCCTCCAACAGCTGTGCTCCTTGTTCAGTTCCCTAATCACCTGGTTGTCCTCACAGGGAAGAGCCAAAAAATAATTTCTCAGGCCTTAAAATTCAGTTTTGTTTCTTGAGGGTGAGATATTGTGAGGTGAAGGAGTTGGGATGCCCTTTTGGTGTCATACAGGTGATTCCACCTAATCAGAGTCTGGTGCTGGCATATATTTTAATTATAACCAAAGAATCGCTTATGCTGGGAACGACCTCTGAGGCTGAGTCCAACCTTTGACCGATCCCCACCTTGTCACCCAGACCATGGCACTTAGTCCCACGTCCAGTCTTGAACGCAGATAAATCCACTTTGCGCCTCCTGAGGTGACAGAGGGAAGGGCACAACTAACACAGGGATCTCCCTCGGAGTGGGAACAGCTTTAGCACTCGCCCCATTCAAGTGAAGCAAAGCCTTTTCTGTCTGTGGGCACACCAGTTTCATGAAATCCATCAAATGCCTTAAAACTGCAGGTTAAAATAATGTATTGATTTAATTGTGAAGATGGGAGGGAGAAAGCAGAATTTTCTATGTTTTTAGGTTAAGAAATTTGTGCTGGGCCCAATGTATTAACTCCTGTCCTTTGTTACCTCACTTTGCATAGAGAGACGTTTCAGGGCAGGGCAGGGCAGGAACTTCAAACTGCAGCTCTGCCTGTGTCTGTATTGGTATAAAACTGTTTCAGGATGTGTCTTTTTAAGTAGTTTCAGGTTTGCTGAACACTTGCATTTATTCTGCAGTAGATGCCTAGGGCTGCCCCTGACTCTACAAAAACATTTTCATAACACATCCAGTATTTTGAACACTTCTTTTTTTCTCCATCATCCCCTATTGCCCCTTTTTAATTTTTAAACAGGGGACAGGCAAACAACCATTTGCATCCGTGCTTAAAAGAATAACGCATATATTATATCTGCACCCTGTTTTGTCCAGGCCTTGTATTACAGTTGAATTTTACTGTGTTTTCCAGATGTTGATAATAATAGAAACTGGGGTTGTATATGGGTTAGCACTGAAATCTTTAATTTTTATCGAGTCTATAGATTAGTGTAGAGCTGTGTTATTTTTATTTAATTATTATACATTGTCTTTGCTTTCCTGAAGTTCCTTCCCCTTGTTTAATTGTCCCTCCTTTTCTGGTTTCACTCTGGCACACAGAGGCACTGCGATTTTATTTCTTTTGGGGAGACCTTTGCTTTATCAGTGGGAAGCTTTGACCCTGCTTTTGCTTCGCCCTGATTTTAATTTGTTTATCAGAGTAGTGCTGGTAGTGTGAGAGTTGGCATGTGAGAAATACAGACTGCCTTACACCCGGGCACGTGCAGATTGCTGAATTAATTGCTTGGATTTTTATGTACCTATTAATAGTTGATATTTGTTCTGAGGAGCTTGAAGTACAAAGTCATTTCCTCAAAGCTTCGTTTCTAGAGGACAAAGCGAGGGGGAAGCCTGGAGTGCAGCTTGTAGCTGCTTTTCTTCTTGCTCGAATGAGAACCCCTCTTCTGGGAAGGAAGTCCCTGAGCCAAGTGACTCAAAATGCTTCTTAGAACAGAGCAGTGCTGCCCTGGGCCACACTAAGGTGTTGCTGCGGTCCCTTCCTGCTGTTCAGCCACTACAGCTAGCCCGTAATGACATTTCACGTTTGTGAAGCACCTCAGTGCAGCCCTCGGCTGAGCGGCGTGTTGTCTGCTGGTTATTAATATGAAAAACTCGTTGTGGAGCTTGAACTTGCTGAGCAGTTTCACCTGCCTTATCTTCCCAAGGTGACTGCTGACCTTTCGCTATCTTGAGTCCTCAGCTCCCAGCGGGGGACAAGCTGATCTCCGGCTGAGGAAGCCTGATTTGCACAAGAATTTGGGGACCATTTCCATTTCGCCATCCTGTTGTCGAGGTGGGCTTCCTCTCTGATGGCTGTGCTCTCGTTTCCCTCCCTGCTGCCTTGGCAGAGAGCTGAGAAGTCTTTCATATGGTGATTGCGACATTAATGACTTTAATTTTTGTGTTAATTTCATTTTCCAAAAGCTGTCTGCTTCTGGCAGCGTTGCATTGTTTTGCTCGTGTGAAATGAGGTACTGAAGTGGTGAGTGGCAGGTCTCAGCTACAGCGAATTGAAAGGTGAACAAAAGAGACGAATCGGTGCAATAAAACGGTTTGATATTTTCAAGATCAATCTGTACATTAAGTCACTTGGTTCTAGTTAGTGTTTGTTTTCCAGGGGCCTGTTCTGGAGTTCTGACAGAGCTGGGTTTGCCATTAGAGACACTTTATTGACTTACTGCTCTTGGGCAGGGCCTTGGTAGCTGCTGGAGTGTCTTGCATTTTTCACATAATAAAGACAATTTTTTAAAAACCAACCTCACTGTTACCAGATCTGCCATGATCAAGGCTAATACAAGGTTAGTTTCTGAAGTGTGCTTGTGGGTTTTGTGTGTGATCTTTCTAGTGGGTTGTACTGTGAGTTAGGGGCAGTGGAGAAAAAATCATGTATCTTTTTTCAATTCTTAGAGAAACGTGTTTATGAGGAGGGCAATTACCTGCTTTTCAGCTTTAGTTGTTGTAGGCTCTTTTTAGCAAGTAACTTGCTTTTCTGGTAACAGGGCAGAAGGTTAAACACGAACATTGACTCCTTGAAATAACTCTTTTTGTGTTTTTAAAATTATATTTACTTTTCCTTTGACAGTATGACAGGAATGGAGACTGAAACAGCAAGAGACAAAGCCATGGAAGAAGAAAGCACCGAGCAGAAAAAGGAAAGAGAGAAGAAGAAGAGGTCAAGAGTTAAACAGGTGCTGGCAGATATAGCCAAGCAAGTGGATTTCTGGTTTGGTGATGTTAATCTCCACAAAGACAGATTTCTTCGAGAACAAATAGAGAAGTCCAGAGATGGCTGTAAGTTTATTTTCAGTTTATTTCAGCAAACACTAAAGTTTCACTTTGTCCTTCCCTGTATTGCTGGCACCAGTGTCAGGGTATTTTGAGGTGCACGTCTTCTCCTGGGAAAGGCTGGAGTTCCATGGTGGAAATCAGCATCAGCAGCTCAGGAGGTAGACCTAGTACTAGATTTAACAAATTTTATTTGCTCTTTCTCTTCTCCTGTCCTGTCAGCCCTAGGATAAAGACATCTGCCAGGGTAGAAATGACTGTTTGGGAGACCTGATTTCCATTGTCCACTTTTATATCATTTTAAGAACCAGCCATGAAACAAGAGTCATTTTGCCCTCAGGGGTACTGAACTTGTTTTGCAGGGTAGATAGATGCAGAAATTAAAATGTCACTCGAATATGTTGTTAAGCATAGGTATTTTGTTAATTTTCTCCTGACAAGTTTGATAAGAAATTGTGTATTTGCTTGTAGGGTTACTGTGAATCTCCTCAGACAGTTTTTTATGTGGTTGTTTGAACTTTTCTAAGGGCCCCCTTAAATAATTACTGAAGTAATAAATAAGTAAAAATTACCCTACATTTTCTACAGATACTAGACATGTCTAAATTTTTATTAAGACTAGTGCTACATAATTTTCTGTCCGGGCTTTAGCAGCGTGTCTGTTGAAACCGAGGTGCAAGCAGGGGCTCTGTGTTGGCAGCACCGGGTTAAATACTCAGTGAGTACTTGAAGGAGAGGCATATTTTCAATGCAAATTGTTTTTTGTGCTGTGAAACTACATCAGAAAAGGGGGTTTTCTTCCTTTCTTTTCAAAGACAACAGTTATCAGTGGGGAGGTGAAAGAACAAAATTCCTTTGATAGTGGTTAGCACGGAAGAAAATGAAATTTAAGTGTACTTAAAACTGAAATTTTGATGGTAAAAATTTTCTGTGAATCCCTGCTTAAATACTGCACTTATGACTTGCAGATTGTTTCACAAGAAAACCAGTGGAGTAGAACACATCACCTGATTTCATAATTACACTTTTTTTTCCCCCCCTAGATGTTGACATATCACTTCTTGTTTCTTTCAACAAAATGAAAAAATTGACTACTGACGGGAAGCTGATCGCTCGGGCAGTTAAAAGTTCATCTGTTGTAGAGGTATTGAACATCTCACCCTTCTGTATTTGCTGGTGCTGGAAAAGTTCTGATGGGGTGCTGAAGTAAGGAACAATCTGATGGAAAATGCTTATTTCTCCCTGCTTTCAGTTGGACTTGGAAGGAACCAGGATCAGGAGACGCCATCCTCTGGGCGAGTGCCCAAAGGACGTGGACAGTCGGACGGTCTATGTGGTAAGGCTGGACTTGTGTGTGTCCCTGCCTCTTTGTTCCTAACTATGGAAACTCCATTTGTGCAAGGGATTTTCCTTGGCTGCTGCTGGTTGTGCAGCAAAGGTAAAAGAAATTAACTGAGCACAGGCAGGTGAGCAAGAGCTGAGAGTGGCTGTGGCAGGAAAGGGCTTCATTAGGTGCAAGGATTTCTCGTGCCAGCTTGAATCGTTTTAAATGCCAAGCCAAGTGCTGCTTCCCAGGCTGAAAAGGTGCAGTTTCATTGCACTGAACTATTGCTGTGTTCACTGGGCTTTTTTAATGCCATTAGAGGAGCACCAGTGGTATTAAGAAATATTTGCTACTTACATTTAATGTAGTTGAAGCTTTCTAATAACAACTAAATTAGCTCCATCAAACAGGATCTAGCTGCATTCCCAAGTTTATCAGGGTACTTTAAACAGCATTATCTCTTTATAAGATCTGTTACTGTAAGTGCCTCTGGTTTTGTACACACAAACGCCATTCTTTTCGAGGCAGACTATACCTGAAAAATTTTAACTGTCCCCCTAATAGCACACTGTCCCCTGGCTACCTTCATACTGGAATGACTGCTTCATTTAAATGAAAATAGCTTGTGCTGATGGGATAAGTCTGCATCTCACCATGGTATTTCAGCCCTGTCTGAGTGAAAAAGCTGTTACATTGTGGAGCCAACTAAGTGGTAGATTATAAACAGCTTTTGCTTATTTAAACCCTGGGCAATTTTATTTACTAGATATGAAGCCACTGTGGAATTTACTTTGTCTCTATTTGCTTTTTATGACAATTCCAATTTTTGCTGTGTACCTATAGCTGTTAGCAGCTGAGTTAGTATTTTCCAGACAGCACTAATTTGCTGTGATAAAGATACACAATAATCATGGCCAGAATGCCAGCCCATCCCGATAAGGAGGAACTGATCTGCTCTGATGATTCCTTCTTCAACAAAAGCCTGGAAAAGTTGTTTGAGTTTTGGTTTTTTTAAATACAACGTGCCAGACAGAATATTTTCCTAACATGATTACAGGGACTGCTTAGAACTCTGAAATAGTTTGTCTATATCATTTTTGGATAAGATATCCTAAGTCAAGAGCTGCATTGTCCATACAGAGCTGAAGCGTATGGCTAAATGTTTTGTAAATAGCTGGTATGTGGCAGTGGGAAAGTAGAAGTAGTCCAGGTATTGGTAAGTTGAATTTATCTGGAATTATCTGACATTTTGTATGCTTTACCATAGACTTCACTATTATACTATTAAAATTTGAAATAAGTGGCTTTTCAACCTAAAGCCAAACCATAACAAAATGTTTTTCTGAGGATGGCAAAGTTAAAAAAAAAAAAGGAAATCTGAATGTGATAAGTGTTTCCCTACAGTGAGAACCTTTTAGTGCAGTAACTTGTGAAAAAAAATGAAATAGTGCCGACTCTGTTGTTGTTTAGGCATGAATTTGGGAGTGGGAATTTGAAGTGTTCTGTTGGGTCTAGTGAGAAATTGGTGTGACACGATTTCTGTGTGACTGGGGAGGGGAAATGCTGAACACAGACACGGTGTCTGCAAGCTGTTAAAACGTGTTGCTATAATAAGGATTTTATATAAGTAAAAATCAGACAATTTTGTCATCCAAGAAGCTGCCTAAAAGGTTCTGCTCATCTGATCAATTAAGCTCTAACTGCTAAACTTGAGAATATTGGCTACTGGTAAAAATGTTATCTGTAGTGACTCTTGACTGGCCTGCAGAAATTCTTTCTGTGATACCTTCCTGCATTGCCACCAATTAAAAAAATAGCTTGTGCTTTGCAGAGGGTAGTTTGGGATGGGCCAGTCTGGGATTTGCTCCAAGGTTTTGAATTTACCGAGAGATTTTGTCTTGCTATCTGTCATGTGAAGAACAGAAACATCTAAATTAAATACATAATGTATGTGTTATAGGTATATGAATAATTAGAGATCTGTTCTCATGTCACTTTTAACTACCTGGATGCTTTGCCTCTCAACGTTTTCACATCAAACTTCTTTTTTTTTTTTTTTCTCCTTTAGGAGCTGCTTCCCAAAAACGTCAATCACAGTTGGATTGAGCGGGTGTTTGGGAAGTGTGGCAATGTCGTTTACATCAGTATCCCCCGGTATAGAAGTACTGGGGACCCAAAGGGCTTTGCTTTTGTTGAATTTGAAACTAAAGAACAAGCAGAGAAAGCCATTGAGGTGAGTGCTGCTGCCTCTGTTGCTGACATTGTTCCTGGTGACACATTGTGATATGAATGGGGAGCTTTTTACTAGGTCACCCACTGAATCTTAGAGAAATTCCAAAAATATCACTATTTAAAAGCTTCACTTAACAGGAGTTAGCTCCTCTTTCCTGCTTCCAGGCCTACAATCCAGACCACAATTCTTTAAAGATTTAATTCTATTAATAACCTGAAGACTTAGAAATATAGTATTTTTTTTTCTTGGTAAATAATATGGTTGGCCACTCTTGGCATCTTTTACAGAAAGAGATCTCTGTGTAACAAAAAAATGATGATTAAATTTCATCAAGCAAGCATGGTCATACCTAATTTTCTGTATTGAAATGTCATTTGAAAGTATTTATATATTGAAATGTGATGAGGATTGCTAGTTTTAACTTGAGTGCAGACTCTGAAGAAAGTATGGTGTTGTGGTGTTATGTGGTTGTCCATTTCCTTGTTTTAGTTTTTGAATAATCCACCAGAAGAAGCACCACGGAAACCTGGGATTTTCCCCAAAACAGTAAAGAATAAACCAGTTCCTACACTGAATTCAAGTGACAACACTGTAGTAGGTAAGTGGTACTGAGTTATTGGGATCAAGGAAGTGTTATTAAGGTTCTTGGATCAGTTTTGTGCCTCAGCTTCTGAAGGGAAAATTCTCATCTGCTGTGTTACTGCAGTTGATTTTCATGTGTCTTACAAGCTTTTCATAAAAACAATTCACCTTGCTGTGTTTGGCCAGCATGAGCTGAAGTATGAAAAATCTACTGTAATTTACAAACCAGTATCCCAGATTTACGTTGCAACATCATCATCATCACTGAAACATTTTCCCTCATTTCTGGTGGTGTAATACAATTTCCCAGACCTCAGGCACCCTCCCTTTTTTTTTGTAAGACTAATGATAAATCACATTATTATTCCTCACAATTATCACCACTTCTTTGTTACACCAGCAACTGTTAAGTGGAAACAAAATATGAAATCAAACTGAAGGTTTTCAAACCCTGCTTTAGACCCAGTATTTTTCTCTTCTGAAAACACTCAGAAGAAACTTTGTGTTCATGTCTTGCATCTCTTCCATAGATTAACAACCCAGTTTATCATATGTGCTGTTGTGATTTTGTATCTTAAAATAATCTGATCTGGTGTTTAATCATGGGCAGTTTTAAATGTTGTGTTTCTAATCCAGAAGAGAAGAAAAAGAAGAAAAAGAAGAAATCCAAAATCAAGAAGGAGAGCAATGCACAGGCAGCTGCAGAGCCAAAGGAATCAAACACTAACACTACAACAGAGCCAGCACCCAAGTCTAAAAGACACAGGACTCCATCAGAGTGTTCTGAGATGGAGGCAACTGAGACTCCCAAGCAACCCTCCAAAAGGGAGAAGAGGAAATGGGACAGAACAGAGAGCTCAGAGGTAACCTGGGAAAGCAGGCCAGGAAAGAGAAAAAGAACCACCTCAGGAGATGGTGAGACATCAGCTCCAAAAGTTAAGAAAACTGCTGAAAAAGATGAAGTTGAAACAGTAAAAGAAGAAACAACAGAAGCTCCAAAAGATTCCAATGGTAAAAATTCCTGCCTCTTTTTATTAGCATGATTTCTATGCATGAATGAAATGGAATGGTAGATATCCCTTATGGATGGGATGGATATAGTGATGGAAGTATTAGACCAGCTTAGGCACATTAGTGTTCCCTGCAGTTAAAATTAAACCTTGCAAGGAGCCACTCTTAAGGAGAGGAGCTACACGGGGAATCAGGAGAACTTGCAACACTAAAGGAGGGAAATCTAATCAGAAGTCAAAGTAGCAAGTGAAGTAAAGTATGGGTTAAAAAGACAGCCTGAGCAAATGGAGACAGCATGGGAATCTAGATAAATAAATTAAAATACAAAAGGGAAAAGGTAATGATCCGTTTTTTTCAAGAGATAAGAAAAGCTGTGCTGAAATGAGATTTAGTGTGAGAAGCAAAGTAAACTTGGGTAGTGAATTAAATGGACCAGAAGCAGTTAATATATATATTATGGACCAGTAGATTTTGAATGTGGTTTTAGTGTAATAACCTTTAACTATTCGTGTTTCAATAAATGTTTTCATTCGAACTGTTTTTAATATCTGTGCACATTTCGAAGAAGAGAAAGACAAAAAAGATGCATCCCTTTCCAAATCTAAAAGGAAACACAAGAAAAAACACAAGGAGAGACACAAAATGGGTGAAGAAGTCATTCCCCTCAGGGTACTCTCCAAGTAGGTGACATAAATTACCTGTTTTCTATGATATCACTGAATTGTTTTAGCAATAGTAGTACTAGTGTAATGGTTGGCTGGATTTGTAAGGGGACCTTCAAATGAGAGCAAAATCCCGAAATTTTTCCAGTTGTCACACCTACTCTAAAAAAGAAATCAACCCATAGGTGTTTATCTGATTCCATGTTAGGCCTCTTTACTTTTTTTTCAGTTTACTACTACTTTAGGTATACCACGGAGATATTGTAAATATTGCTGCTTTGTGGTACCAAAAAGCAACATGTTTTTTGTTTGTGAAATATTTGGATGCTTTCCTGCAGTATGCAGTTTTTTGTCACTTGTAGGAAAATGGGAATCACATGTTTTGTGTTGTTTACTGAAGATTTATTGCTTAAAATTTTGAATTTACCATGATCCAAACCTTTGAACTTATTTATTCCTGAAGTCTTGGTATGTCTGACAGTCCATCACCATTGCTAAAGTGCAATTCCAATTTTTATACAACAGAGTTGCATATTAGCAACAGTATTAGCCTGTAGAAAGAAGATGGATGAGTCTTCATTGCTTCATGTGTAAATTTCTGCAAACCTTATAATCCAAAAGTGTTGGGCTTTTAGGAGTCACCACAACTAAAACATGGAAGCACTTACTTTTTAGGCATCCAGCAAGTACCTCCATGTTAAAGTAGAGGGGGTCCTCGCCGCCTTGTGCTGCAAAATTGTGCTTTATGTAGAAACACATACTTTTATTACTTGATACATTTCCTTGGAAAATTGTTGAGATTAAAAGGATTCACCACCACTAAAACATGGAAGCACTTACTGTTGTGAACCAAAGCAAGCACATCCACATTTAAGTTGTGGGGGTCCTTCAGGGGAGAAACTACATAAATTAAAACAAAACCGCGGTAATATTTAAAAAATATCTGTGCACATTTCCTGTAAAAAGCCTTCGAACATTAGGATCCACCTCCACTGAAACATGGAAGCACTTACTTTTTTAGGCAGCAGGTACCTCCATGTTAAAGCAAAGGGAGACCTTTAAAATTAAAAATCGCCTAAAATTAACTTTAGCCACTCTTATGCTTTCGCTCTTCAGAAGATCTGCTCACAGCTAAACTTCTTTTTCCCGGATCTAAAAATCTTCAACAGAAGTGCAGGCAAAAAAAAAAAAAAANTTCACCTCTACTAAAACATGGAAGCACTTACTTTTTCTATATCACAGAAAGCACCTCCATGTTAAAGTAAAAGGGGTCCAGGAAAAAAAAAAAAAAAAGTTATTGGCGCAGCTTGTCCTCTGCAATCGGCATTCTGAGCAAACTGCAAAAAACACAAGAGTTGTGGTTAAAAGTTATTCAATTGTAGCAAAAGGGTAAGATGTAATAAGTTTATAGAGTATAAGCATTGCAAATACTTGCCTGACTCATTCCCCACGATCTCCTCTTGCTTCAGCAAGTCACAAAGTTCCTCCTTGAGCTGGTATTTATACCAAACCTTGCTATGGGATGGTGTTGCCTTTTTATCTCCAAGAATCATTACGTGTGTCTTTTGTTATTTTAATGCCTTTGCTCCGTTGAGAATGTATGATCCTGGGCGAGTCTGGATGCTTTTTTGAAGTATACAGTTGTCACTGTTAACAGCTAAAACCATTACCACAAGATATCCTCCTCTTTAAAAATCCTCTATCAGCTTGTTTGATAGCACAGATTAGGGTAACAATGAGTCGTTCTCACAGTGGCACTGCGGGCATTGTGTTGCTGTGGAGCAAAGCTCTCGCTGTTTGCAGAAACATCTCCATGTTAAATGTATGTAAATATATAAATTGCTTCCATGGGGGGGTATTTTTTAACCAAAATGCATTTGAATAGGGAGGAATGTCCTTATCTGGGTAGGTTTTTGGTGAGTTTAACCAGTTGTTGATTTTCAATCAATGATTTTTTTCTAGAGAATGAATGACTGATTCTTAATGTAGTGACACGGGAGTGGGTTCACTGAACTAATTCAGTTAACTGAAAGTTCACTGTCTCTGAATTATTTCTGAATTTGGTGCCTGTGCTCTGTGGAGTTCAAGTGGAAATCACAATTCACCAAACTGTTCTCTATGCTGTCTGAATATTTAAAACAAATTTGAACGGCACTCTGTTGGAATGATAGGTTATGTTGTTGGAGCTCTCTGAAGCAAAGTCATGGGAAATTGAGTTAGGGACAAAATTGAATTGGACCAAAGTGCAGGGACATCTCTGGTGGCAGAATGGTCTGGGCTGTTCACCAAGTCCACCTAAAGCCGTTTGTAACCTGTTAAATTACCATTAAGTTTCTAAACATCAGTTTACTGTTTGCAACTGACATCCTGTGCCTGTGTTGCTGCTTTTAGGACTGAATGGATGGATTTGAAGCAAGAATATTTGGCTCTGCAGAAAGCCAGTATGGCCTCCTTGAAGAAAACGATGTCTCAAATCAAACCTGAGCCCGTGGGAGAAATGGAGACGGAATCTGGTGTGCAGAAACCTGAAAATGACAGAAGTAATCCTGGGTTTTGTCTTGTTTCCTTATTGTTTGTTGTATGCTAACACCAGTGGTGCAAGACCCTGGTCTTGCAGAAACGCTGCCACAAGGTTTTGTTTTATAAAATGCTGCTGTTTTCTCAACATGTCAGGTGGTAGAAGTTTTATCCCCTCCCTGTGTTTAGGTGGATTTGGTACTAAGAAGTTATATAAGAAAATACTAAGGTAATTTCAGTATATTTCTGTAGCACTTCCCAGGCTTAGAGATAGACTTAGGTAATGGTCATTATAAGGCCTCAGAGAGGTAAATGAGCAATCAGTTTTCTTGGTGCTGCAGCTTGGCCCAGACCTGCTTGGGTTTAACTGTAGCAGAGGTAAAACAGCTTGAAATTAGACTTTATCAGCTCTATGGATTAGAGGAGCTTTGAAATTATATCTTTGTAGTTAAATTTCTACTTTTATTTCTGGTTGAGAATTCTTCTTTATTTTATTCCCTCTGTATACTCTGTGCTTCTCTTAACTAACCTCAACACTGATGTTCCAATGGCCCTCTGCATGTTTTTAATAACTCTATAACTGCGGGGTTACTATTGGTACAATATAAAATGTCTTTTTAGGAAGGACCCTATTGGCTGTAAAAATGTCTCAAAGACTTTTTTCTTGAAGCTGTTTCTTTTTAGTAAAATTGACATGAACTGTGGAGAGTCTTTATCCTTATTTTAATAAATCACAAACCGCAGTAACAATATTTGATGTTTGTTTACGTTGTTACTTCTGTCTTTCATAATGTCTTAGTTTTTTCAACCTAATAAATGTAAAAACTTTTTTTTTATTTCCCCCCAACCCCTGTTTTTAACTTGACCAGCCGCCAGTGAAGATTGTGCCCCTCCCGCCAAGGCCAACACAATGGGGCCTCAGTTTGTCAGCGGAGTAATTGTGAAGATCATTAGCACCGAGCCCCTGCCGGGCAGGAAGCAGATCAAGGTAATGCCTTTGTAACCTCAGGGTAGCCGTTAGCCTTTCCTCTTACCCTGCCCCCCAAATGTTTGAATATGGAATACCATTTCACCCAGTCTCACTGATTTTTTTTTTTTTTCCGTCTATTTGGCCAGTAGCTGAATAAAAATGACTTAGTGCCTGTCAGTGGCAGATTTTTCAGTGGTAAAATAGGGTAAAGGAGGATGTTTCAAAGTAAAACCAAGCCTTTAGTGTGCTTGGAGCAATGTCAAGTTTATAATGAAAATATTGAGGAGAATAAGCAATGCTCTGGTGCTTTCCAGTTAAAAAAAAAAAAGGAGCTGGAGATTTCTTCAGTGTTCTGCGTTTGTCACTGTGCCAGTCACCCTGACAAGAGAGCTATAATAATATACCTGTGGGGACTTGTAAAACATTATGGTGTTTTTATCATTAACGGGAATTTGGGGGCAGGAAAATGCTCTCTGGATGAGAAACCAATTTTCTTTATTTCAGAAAGAATTTTACAATGACAAAAACTCCATTTCAGGGAGAGTGACAGCAGTGGAACTTGTTGATTCAGTCTCTTTTTTCCTAATGCAAGTGCTCATTTTTCTCGATTTAGAAAGTGGTTAGCTACCTTCAGGTTTGTGTGATGACACAAACCAAAAGTTACACACATAAATTCTTTTTAAGGAAAAAAGCAGTTTTAAGTTGCATCCTTTTGAAATGGAAATATTAAGAGTTTTCCAAAGGAAATAACAGTTTTTTTCCAGATCCTGAATTTTCCGTTAATGTTACGCAGTTCATCTTCTTTCCCAAATTGCACTTTAGGATGAGTAACAGCAAAGAATTTGAACACCTTCCACTCAGGCTGGTGCACACACATATCCAGCCCACTCAGGACAATGAGGGAATGGTTTAAAATGCGATTTCTGCTACTGTTTATCAAACATTTGTCACCAGGGAGGCCATTTTGAGTCACTGGCTGCTTGCAAGTGTCTGAGGCCTGGTGTGTGCATGAACCTAAGCAACATGAGAGACTGTCTCACTGAAAACCCTCATCTCTCACTGGTGGTGGGGTTTCAGCTTCATCAGCCTGCTCTTTTTCCCTGTGCTTGAAGGCAGCTGTCTGAGAGCTGGAGCCACAGACAGAATGTGCTACAAGTTGTTCCTGTAACCTGAGGGCCTCTTGGACTGCAGGATATACCTCACTGGGTTAAGTTTGTGTCATGCCCTGATTGGCTGTGGGCAACAGGAAAGCTTAGTATTTAAAAAGCAGAAAACTTAAATTCTTTTGATATTTCTTTCTTTTTGGTGGGTTTTTTTTTTTTTTTGGTCACACCATTTGCATAACTTTGTGGTAGGTAGAAGTGCAACCAAACCTGGCTTTGCTGTGTTACTGGGCTGTCAGCTGCAGCAAACTGCCACTAAGCAGTGCTTCAGGCCTTTTTTCCCCTCAGACTTGCAAAACTGAGCTGCATTTCTCGTTGTATGGAAGCAATGATGCATGCCACATAACTTGGGAAGGTCTTTGCAGTGTAGTTTAAATATTATTTTGATGTTTTAATTTTACGCTTCTCTGCTTCCCTATTTTGCCCTTAAGGTGCTCCTCAGAGCTACAACTTTTGCCAGCTCCAGCGAACTCTTTGGTTTGGTTTAGTTTTCCATGAAATGTTCGCTTTAGGATAACAGAATAAGGCTGGAAAGTAACTTTTGTTGGCTCTCAAATGATCTTAACAGTGTAGTCATTTAATTTTTGTTTTGTTTTAAGGATGCCCTTGGTGGTGGAGGGTTAAAAGCAGAGTGTGATTCCTGAATAGAAGCATCTTACTGGAGCTGCCTGCTGTGAACAAAATTGACTAGGAATGTGTGGTCCTACTTAATTTCCCTAACAGCAGGAATTACAAGTGGAGTACTTCATCTGCAAGAGCATTTGTGACTCTTCTCCCTTCAGCTGTCAGTGAAAATTTTCAGGCAGAGGTCACTTCATAAAGATAGAGTTGTTTTACTATTGCTCCTTTCTCAGATCATCTGCCCTGCATGAGCTTGTTTTTATACCTTTAATGTGTAGAATCAGGTTTGATTTTTTTGTTAGGCTGAGATCTATCGACATTCTAGTGCAGTTTTTACTTTTGAAACAAATCAGATACAGTGTTGAAATAAATGGGTGATGCTGCATTAGTAAAATGATACCATAACATTTCCAGGAATTACTGCTTTAAATTGTTAATGGGAGGGCAGGATGAGAGAGATAGATGGGTAGATGTTGCAGGCTCATAAATCAGAATTCAGTTACAACCTTCTTAGGAAAAAATGTTAATTCGAAACTCTTTGACAAGGAATTGATCGATTAAATGACAAAGTTCAGTTACTGCCTCCTACTTCATGACCTTTTTGAAAATGTTAACGACCTCCAAATGGAATGGTCAAAAGTCACTCTTTTTAAGTTCTCTTTTTGAAGGCTGATTTATGGTGTGTGCTGTCTCATGCTCTGACAGGATGCTCTGGCAGTGCTGGCTGAGGTGGCTTATGTTGACATGCTGGAGGGAGACACCGAATGTCACGTCCGTTTTAAGACTCCCGAGGATGCACAGACTGTCATGAAATCATACAAAGAAATACAGATCAAAAACAACTGGAAATTCGAAGTTCTCACTGGTAAGACTTCTTTTTTTTCATGGAAGTACGGGAGAAGCCTTAATTACTGTGAAAAGGATTGCTCCTGGTGAGTTTATGGATATATTTAGATATCTCAGGAGAAGAAGATTGTATGTTTAGTTGTTTTAATTTCTGGGAGTCTTCTCATTTTGCAATTGCTATGAAATTGATAAAACAAAAAGGGATCTTATGCCACCATTCAGAGCAAAATGATAATTTTTGCTTGCTATTACAAACTTTATTTGGTTCTGTTTAGATGGATTTGCTTCACTTTCAGTGGCAAAGGACTATAGAACCTAACTCACATTGCAGCTTTATGAATAGAACATTCTGATCATGCAAAAGAATTTTAAAGGAAGACTTTCTTGAAAATACTGAGCGTATGTGTGAAATGACATGGCAAGGATCTAACAGCATGGATACACTTAAAGTGGGTTTTAGCACTTACCTACTAATTGATCTGTATTTTTCAGGAAGTTGAATAATTTAGGCCAGAATAAGAAGGGCTCTACTTTTCAACTTCATTTTAATGTGTGTTGTTTCCTTCTGAAATGACTGTGCTGTTCTAAATTTGTATCTTGTATTAGACTGGATTAGTTTGCCAAGTGTGGAGAAGCCTCTTTGTGGGATTGAGGGATAGAAAAAAGAGGAAGTCTGTGAAACTTGGTGTATTCATAAAACTTCTGTCTTTGAAAGATGCACCAAAAAATGTAAATATGGGGAAAAAAAACCAGAACAGGTCAAACAATCAATATGAAACTGCCTCATCTGTATTGAAATATTTTACCCCACACCTGCCTAAATCCTTGTTTAGGACCCAGTCTGATGGGTGCAGGGATGTAGACACCAGTTAAGGATTGCAGGAGGAGAGGCTTTGATGGAAGCATTAACCTTCATGATCATATCAAAGTTAATTGGAGTTTGAGACTCAGTGAGTGCTGCTAATGTCATTTGGAGACAGATTTGTCTCCTGTGTGCTCTGTGTTTCAGAGATCCAGAAATAACCTCAAATTTTGTGTTCTACAGCTGTGTTCTCTGTGTCTGTTTGTTTGTCTCTGGTTTTGTGTCCTTACATCAGAGTGTAGTAGGAGATTAGGAGTAAGTGCTACATTGTAGGAGAATTCCATTCATAGTCTTGAGATTTATTTTTTTTTTTCTAACTGGCTCATTGAAATGAGAATGGAAAAGCTTTCCAGGAATGCTCAAAGGACTCACAGTCAGGATTTTTGTTTTACTTGGTGGCAGAAGGTGAGAGATGAAAAGGAAGGCATCTTTAATGCTTTCTACAGCAGGGACTAAAGATTTCCCAGTAGTATTTTGCTCTTCAAGATTTGACTTTAAGTGTCTTCAGCTTGGCATCTGGCAAGATGGTAAGCATCTGTGATCACGTTGAGATGTTAACTTTTGCAGAAGTCTTTGCTGAGATCATGCAGAAACTTCCCTGTGGCTGAAGATGAACCCTGAGACCGTGCAAAATGATATCACAGAATTCCCATTGTGATAATTACATCACAAACCTGAAGGAACAGTGGCAAACTGCTGCTTCCCTGCAAAGTAGCTGCTGAGAAAAGCTGCAGATTTTTTTGCTCAAATATTCCTGACAGCTCATGAAGTCCCCAGGCAATGGTTTTGATGAAACAGAACAATCTCAATTGTTCTTACAGTAATTACTCTTTTTTTTGTCTCCTGTTTGGTAGCTGTTTAAAATATGTCAGAGGTTGAGCACATCAGTAAATCAAAGGGGTCTGGGTGTGCTGTGGTGAAACTTCAGCTAAAATTCAGCTCCTTTTACTGATGACAGGTAGAGAGCAATTCTCTGTGGCTTCTGTGGAAGTACTTGTGGGGTTTCCCTAGCAGGTATTTTCATGAGTGCTTACCTTAGAAAAGATTTCAGCCACTTCTCCTGGCTACGTTTATTACATTCCTCGATGTCACTTTTCCCCCAAGGTGACCATGAGCAACGTTACTGGCAGAAGATTTTGGTGGACAGACAAGCTAAGCTGAACCAGCCTCGAGAAAAGAAGCGGGGTACTGAGAAGGTAACCTGCAAATCTCAGCTTTCTCCTCTACAGCCAGGGCTGAAAACATGGCACTGTTTCTGCATTGCTGCACGTGGCTTGATGCTCTGTGTCTTTAATTCTGTTAAATCACTTCCTACTCACCTGGCAGCAGGGTTTTACAGCCACAATGTAGAGAGTGTGGCTGTCCTGCTGCAGTTGACAAGTGCAAGGCTTGTCATTACAGGGACAATTGGAGAAAGTTAAGTCTATGACTAAAGGCCTGAACTTAATTTGTAAGCTGGATTTCTTTTGAAACCCTGTCTGGATGAGCTCATTAATAAGTTAAGTAGTCTTGATGTGCTCTAGTGAAATCATGTCTAGTGCTACACTCTTAAAACTCTAGTATGGTCCAGAAAATAATATTCTTGAGAGCAAATCTCATTTCCCTCACAAAAACAGTTTTATTCGTGCTGTGGCAAATGCTGGTGTGTTCCCAGAGTGGTCAGGAGCCCCTGCTCTGACCCAGCCAAATCTGGGTGCTGCTGCCAGCATCCATGGCTGTACAGCTTCCAGTTCCAGACTGGGACATTGCAGCCTTCTCCTGGCTGTGCCTGCCGGGCTGCAGCCTTGAGGGAGTGTTGCAATGAACTTGCAGGCTGCAGCCTCTACTCCAGCCCCAGCAGATCCTCCCAGGCATGAAGGGTTCCTTGATTAAGCCAGTCAGATCCCTGACTTGACAGAGAGGAGCCAGAGAGTATTTCACAGACGTTTTATTGCCAGGTTTGCTTCACACACACTCCAGATAAGGTTTCTGAGTTGGCTTTAGCCTGAATTTTTTTTTGCTGTGGCTTGCAAAACTTCAGAATCATCTGACCTTAATTATTTGTTGTTGACTTTGGAGACTCTTTGTTTCCTGGACGCTAGGAAAAAAATACTGTCCCATAGAAAATGGAAAATAAATATTTCATTGACCTAAAGGAACAGCAGTCATAGGGGTCAAACCCTTATCTTGTACAAGGCATATTTTGCATGTCTTATCCTGTTTGTGTGAATGTTCTTTCAGAGATCCTGCAGACAAATTAGTTGAGTTTTTTTAGACAAAGATGTGCATAAAGAATTTGCCCAAAGGTCTAATTTAATTTTCTTGAAAGCCTAAAAATGGCATTGATTCGAGCCATTTTTCTTTAATATAAGCAGAAAGAGAATTTGGAATTTGGAATTTGAAAACCACAGCTTTAGAACGTTTTTCTGATTGCTACCAGGATTTTTTTAATGTGCTATTTCTTTTTTAAACCAACGGTGCCAGTGAGACCTTTGACTTTAATTTTGACTGTAGGAGCCCTTGCTCTCAAGTTTCCCTTCTTCATCTTTTGAAAATTGGTATTTGTTGACCAAGCTGGTGTAAATTGGGCAGTAATGTACCTCATCTAGGCTTGCAAATACAAACTGTCTCGGTTCTGCCTAACAATTGGCAGCACAAGGATGCAAACTCCTGCTCCTTCCCCCTGCCCATCACCTTGCCACACGGGGAGGTGTGAACTTCAAAGCCAGGGAATTCTATTTAAATGCTAACGCTGTTAAGCAAAACATCAAGACAAGAATGCCTCGCTGCAGTCCTTAAATCTTAACCCCTTCCTCGCTTTTTTACAGGCTGTATTCCTCAAATATAGACTGATAATAAAAAGATATTTTTCTGTTCATTGATATTTTCCCATTTTAAAATTTTTCCTTAGTGCTTCCAAGGTCATTTCTTTTGAAGGTCTCAAAGGTAGAAGGAAGTAGTATAATAATTAATAATTTAATATATTCAGTTAAATGTGCCATTAGTGTGCCTTTCTTGTCAAAGTCTATTCTGTTAATAACGTTTCAAATCCCTTACAACATTTTGAAGTGGAGCTTTTTGCCTGTTAGCTGCATTATGATTGGAATTAAGACATCTTATATTTTCTTGGGATCAGTGTTGAAATGCATGGACTGCATCCCATCACAGGCAGCACACAGCGTTTGAGTTTAGGCAACAGAGATTCCTCTTTTCCATGTTTTCTAAAACTTGTCCAGGCCTACTCAGCTTTCCTCAGGATGGTGGTTAAGGATCACTGTAGCAGATAGCTGGTGCACTGCCCAAAACCAAAGCAAGTGGTAGAGATGTCACTTCCTCTGGCTTAGTTCCTATAATAAACCAGATGTCCAAAAGAGACAGGATATCCCAAGGTCCCTCAGAAAAGGCCTGGCCGTCCTTTGGAATGAAAAAGGTGTGCAGTGTCCTTTCCCCAGGCCTGGTAGATTGTCACCTCTCTGCTCCCCTCTGCAGCCCCTTCCCAATCCATCTTCCCTTTTGTCTGTTTAACTGCCTGATGAAAGCACCTCTGTGATTTACTGATACAGATGGAAAACTTCCAGCCAGAGCTGCTTTTCAGGGCAGTGCCACTTTATTCAGACCTAAAGCAATTCATCAGTCTGTAGCCTTCAACTCCAGACCCATCCGAGTCTCCCTTGCCAAAGCCAAGGCGGGAGTGCCTGCAAGCTTCCCCCTTGGATCCTCATCTCCCGGGGGGAGGTGCTGCTGAACCTCCTTTGCACCTTGGACCCCTTCCACGGGGGAAGGAGGAAGTTTAGGAGGAGGGGAGGGGCGCTAGAAGTGAAAGGCATTTGGCGAGGGAGTGACAATGGACTATTTGGGGAGGGAGGAATAATTCGCAGTGCAAAAGGAGGGTGGTGGTGGGAATGTCTGGGCACAGCAGCGCTCTCCTGATGTTGCCTGGGGCTTACAAGACTGGGCAGCTCCCTGTCTGTGGGGCCCTGGGACAGCTGCCACCCCAGAACACCTTTCCCTGGTGCCTGTGGAATGGCTGGATCCCTGTTTGGATTCAGGAGTAGTGGTGTGCTATTGGACTGATGAGCTAGAAATGGAAATCTTAGAGGCCTCTTGCAAATTCTGGAATGGAAACACTCAGCATTATGAGCTAGACAGGTCATATCTTAGAGCTTCCCTCCCATGTTTGTCATTCTCCATCCCATATGCTAAAGGAGCAAACCTCTGTACTCTGCTTCCTCTTAGGGCTGAACTATTTCAAACTGGTTTTTTTTAGGCACCACAGAATAAAAGTTAGTCATCTTGAGGTCAGTTTTATTGCTGGAAACTGGTTGGGAAAGCCTCAAATCTTGCCTGCCACAGGAGTGCAGCAGCACAATGTGCACCTCCATGCTGTGTGCAGGACTCAGTCATATGCAGAAGTAATAAATAATTTGATTTGTATGTGAACTCGTTCAAATCTGGCACACTGGATTGCCTGGGGTGCAAGTGACCCCATAAGACCAGCTAGTATGGTTGAGTAGTCCTCAGCAGAGAAGTTGCTGTGGGTTTTTGTTTGGGTTTTTTGTTGATGGTTTGGTTTCTTTTTTGAGGGGGTGGTGATTTTGGTTTTCATTGTTTGGGGTTGTGGGGTTTATTTAAATTTTTTTTCAATTTTTTGGTGGTATTTTTGTGCTCTGTGTGAGTGCATTTTTGTGTGGTTTCTTGTGTTGTCTTGTTGTTCCTGTATGTGTGGTTTTGTGTACATTGTGATGGGTTTTGTGGGTTCTGTACATGCCTTTGGCTGTTGGTTTTTGTGGGATTTGGGGATTTTATATGTGCTTTCAGTTCTCTTCATGTACTGGGGCTTTGGAATTGTTTTGAGAGGCTTGGAAGAGTTTTGGTAATTTTTTTCATGTGGGTTTTTTTTTTTGGCAGATTGCATATTTTCAGGAGTTGGTTTTGGTGTTTCTTAATGGGTTTGTGTTTTTTTCTGTTATTTTTAAGGGGGCTGGTGGGGTTTTGGGGCAGGGGAGAGTTCTGGGTTCTTTATGTGCCTTTGAATGTGTTCAGGTCTGTGGGGTTTTTATGTGCCCTCAGGTTGTGGTGTTGTGTTGGTTTGTGGTGTTTCTCCACAAGCCTTCATGTGTGTATTTGTGGGTTTTGTGGTTTGTGTGTATGTTTTTGTGTGCATTCTTGTGGGGTTACAGGAGTTTGTGTTTCTTCATGTTCTTGCGTGGGTTTTAGGGGTTTTGTAGTTTCTGTGCGTGTTCTTAAGTGAGTTTGTGGTTTCAGTGTGAATGTTTTTGGCTGGGTTTGGGGTTTTTTGTGGCATGTGGGTTTTGTGTGTGTTTTCAGTGTGTTTGTGTATTTGTTCCTGTATGGGGTTTATGAGGTTTTTTAATTTTGTGTGTATTTCTTGTGGTTTATGTGCTTCTGTGGTTTTTGTTCAGTGGGTTCGTGTGGAGTTTCTGTGGTGTGCTGGAGATATATGGGGGGGGTTTCCTGTTTAAAATTCCACAATATTCATAAAGCACTCTTTTATTTTTTTTATGATTTGACTTTATTTTTCCTACATCAGTAGCAAAATGAATCTAATAAAAGGATAGAGTTTTTTAACTTCCTGTATGAGGCTGTTTTTTTAGGATTTTGAAATTGCAATTTCAATGTCTTCAACCATGTTGGGAGGAAGGAGGGATAGAATATATCCACGATTGGAAGGATTCCAATTCTCTGGTTTTCCACATCATTTCTCTTGCTTGCAGTTGATTGCCAAAGCTGAAAGGATGCGACTGGAGAAGACTCAACAGACAAGCAAACACATTCACTTCACTGATGACAACTAACCAGGGTTGGTGCTGAGCTTGGGAGTGAACTGTAGGTATTCCAAACCAAACATCCATAACCAGCCCTCACAACCACTGCTGCTTACAGCAACTAAACCTGGGCCCTTGGATCCATAACTCTGCAGACTGCAAGTGTGAAGATTGGTTCTGAATCCCATTTTTAATACGCTGAATGTTTACTGCTTCTGAGCCCTTAGGTAAAGCTTTTTGGAACATGTGTATTATGAGATCTTCCTTCAGTTCACTTCCAGTTTGTTGGGATTTTCTCTTTTTTTTTTTTTTTTCCTGTTCTGTTTTGTTTTGGTTTTGTATGTTTTATACACTAGGTTATAAAATAAAATGCTTGAGAATTTTGGTTGTGTATCTCTAATTCTTCCATTTGCTTTTTATGAGACTATAAATAATAAAAGTGGTAAATGCTACATAAACCTCTCTAGGCCTCTTTTTAGTCCATCAAGCTGTTTCAAAATAGAGGGGAATATTCTTCTGTTACTTTCAAGTGGGTAGGGCTGGCAGGAAATCTGCCATTGAGGACTTTGGATGGAAATTTACTTGTATAAATACACACTAAACTGAATTAGACTTTTTTATTTTTTAGAAGAATCTTCAGAAGAAGAAATAAGAGTATGTTTGGTACATCTTATTACTCACTTGCAGATAAGTGCTCAAATTGTATAATTAGCAAATTAGAATGGTGATTTTAATGGCTTTAAGGTATTTTGTGGAGGACCAGCAATGTGAAAAAAAAGGTGAAATTGGAATTCTCCATAAGGTTTCACTTCTGTTTGACTGAGTCTGCTGGGGGGGCAAGATTGAGTGGAGAGGGAATAGCAGTGGTCAGACTGAAGATAGGAAGAGTACAGAGGGGAAAAGTGCAAGATAAGGGACCAGCTTCGGGGCTGGAGGGGGAGAGCTTGCTGATGGTTCTTGGAAATGGTGTATGGAGGATTCCTCCCAGAGGGCTGCAGGGGAAAAGCAGGAACTAACCTGTGTGCCAGGCACTCCTGCACTATTCCTGTTTAGTCCAATTGCAGCATTTTTAATTCATTATCAAATCTTTAACTCCTCTTTTTTTCTAGGTGGGTGAGAGATTGGGTGACATGGCAGAGAGGAGTTTTCATACTCAACTGTGAGAAGAATTGATCAATTAATGTCTCCTAGCATCCAGCCTGAAAGACAGGAGGGTTTTTTTTCCTTTTTCCTTTTGTGATGTGGAGGGAAAAAATAAACCCCACAGCCTACCCTTGGAAAAATACTTGGGAATTTGCTGCTGAAATTCATTTAAATCAAAAATATATCTGTGTTATAAATAATTTAGGTCATAAATTATTCAGACTTTTTATGTTTGGTGGAGAGTGGAACAGAACTGCAAAAGCGTGAGTTTGGGAGTTTTGCTTGTTTATTAATAATTCCTAACTTGAACACATAGAAGTCACCCTTCTGTTTCTTTCCATATTTATGCAGGTTAATTCCTTACACTTAAACATCAATTTTCTTTTTCTTCTTTTCCAAACTAGTGCAGCAATCTGCTCCAGCAGGGAAGGCCAGTTGGTGTTTAATACTTCCTCAAGGAGTTAATAACAGAATTTTTGCCACTTAATTCAGAAGTCAGGAATGGAGAGGATGGCCTAGATGTTTTTACAAAAGAAGCTTGGATTCTCAAGTGTGCCAGAATGGTTTGTGTATTTTTTCTTCAAGTACAAATGACAATTAATTGCTGCTGCTGTCTTTCCCCATCCGGCTGAGTTTTACCAGCCCAAGAATTGCATCCCTAAAGCAACTTCTGTTTGACCTCTAGGAGCTTCCCACACTGACATTTTCCTTTCTTTTTCCCCAATAAATACATTGTATTTAGAAATTCAGGATGACACTGTAAAACTGTAGGAATTGTTAACCTTGGAGTGCTCCTTTGTTGTTGCTGAGTTTTCTGTCTCCCCGGACTGAGTGTTTTGAAATAACATCATTACATCGCCATCCATCTGCCTGGAGCACAACCCAGCATTGATTCTGCTCTTTGTGACCCAGCACAGGGGCTGAATCTGAAATTATTTTTAGCACTCATTTTTTTACCTCTCTTCCACGAGCTGCAGACTGTGCATGGCAGCAGCAGGACTGGTTTTAGTGGAACACAGGCCTGATACTCCAGGATTACTGGACCTGCTGGTTTTCAATAGCCAGTGGCCCCCACTCAGCACAGTATCCTACTCACACATGATGCTGCTACCCCTCTGTCCCTTGTACCTGTCCCTGCAATGTGGAAAAGCCTTTTTACACTTGATTTTGAACCTTTGGTTAATGTTTGTTTGACTGTCCTCATCCTACCATCACCTGGAGCAAACCTGTTCTGCCTGGTTTATTTTACACAGCTAATACTTGTGTTTTTCCCCCTAAGATATTCACTGTACCCTAGTTTAAGTCAGACTTCAGGGCATCCTTGAAAGCCAGGAGGTAAGTACATTATCTTCTTCTAGAGAGGCTGTAAATCACATTAGAAAATTACCTTCTGATAGATGACAAAGGCACTTGCCTGCCCAGGTCCCTGAAAACATGGGTCAGTGTCATAATTGCTTTCTTAACGGGACCACGGTGTCTAATGATCCCGGGCAGGATTAAATCATGGGAATAATGCTGCACAGTGCTGGAAAAATAATTAGATCAGCTATGCTTGGGTGACTTTGAGACTGCCTGAGTGAGGCAGTAAGTAATGCAGTTACCTTACCTACCAGGGATGGCTCTGCCGTGGATGGTGTTAGGAGGCTGCCAGTTCCCAGGGCGCTTGGCAGCACACAAGTGTCCCTTAGTTTACAGCAGAGCCAGGCCAGCTCTTGTATTCATCCCTGCCTTTGCTGGGGTGGTGCTCACGGCATACTTGGCACTCCTAGCTGTCACCCAAGTCACACCAGTGCTGGCAAAAACCGGGACAAAACGGAGCAGGAGAAGCTGGGAAAGCTTTGCTGGCCGTTGCCAGGGTGACTGGGTTTGTGCTGGACAAACACTGCTGTGCTTTTCTCGCCTTGTGGCATTTTGAGTGGAGCCAAACAAACTCCTCAAGAGGCAAAACAAGTGGGAGGGGGGTGAAGGGAAGGGACAAGCCAGCTCTGGCACTTAGGAGTGAGTGGTGTCTCTGTGAGCAGAGGGGCTACCTGGGATCTCTCTTTTCCTGGTCCTCTGCACCCCTTGGAGGCAGCTGGCTGCCAGGAATGCTGTTTCCAAATGTTTCCTTGCAGTGTGCAGTCCTGGTGATTTGTGTGAAAGAAAGCACTTGCAATGCAGTGAGGAGTCTGATGGGAAACACCTTCTAGTGTGGTGTGATTTAATTAAGGCTGTCTGACTGCCCCTTATGCCATTCTGGGCTGGAGCAGGGACTTCAGCTCCATCATATTTAGGTTTTGGGGGTTTTTTTTCCAGACTTTTAATTTCCTCTGTGTGTTACTGCCTTGACTAAGCTGACAACTCCTCGAGTCCTGTGCTGTATCTAATCCTGCTCTGACGGCCTGGGAAGGCCGGGGGTGAGGGTGACAGCCCCAGGAGGTGTCCATGGGACAAGGAGGCTCCTGCCTGGGCTGGGCTGAGGGCCCTCCCGGGACCAGCAGAGGGCAAAGCTGCTCCAGCTGTCCTGGGCTGCAGGCACAGACTGCTGGGAACAGCTGGATTATCCCCTAGATGAAGCTGAGTATTTTATTTTGAGCAAGAAGAATGGTCCATTTCTCCTACCCCCTGAATGATGTATGGAGCAGATATGGTTGAATACCTTTTTACCTCCGTGCCTTATGCAATTTTCTTCTTTGGTTTTGTTTGTTCTCCCTCCCCGTGGCTGGTGCTTCTCTTTCTCCTCCTTGTTACCCACTGAAACATTCTGTTACAAAAAGTAGTTTTTTGTTACTGGGTGCTTTGTATAGTAGTGGTTTGTGGGTATTTCAGGGATAGAACCACTCTTTCAGATCTGGTGCCTCAACAGGAAAATTCTTGCAAGGTTTAGCCCTGAAAGCTTTTTCCACGTGTACAAATGCAAAGTGTACTTGACCTGTTGGTTCAGGTCTGTGTATGCACCAAAGTAAATTTGATGTAAAAGCAGAACTGTGGTAAAAACACAGTCAGTATCTTGAAAAAATAAAGCAAGATGGGATTCATTTCCCTTTTCTTATTGGTTCACACAGTCTTCCTTTTCCTTTACTTTCTTCCTTTTATGCCTATTCCTTCTCTCTTTGCCACTGGCTGCCAGGATTAAAGGTGAACCTCTGCCTCCAATTCCCCTCTCACCACCTCCTTACCCACCAGCATGTCTGAAACTCTCCAGCTCTGATCAGTGTGCTTTTACCACACTCTTACACTGATGCAAAAACCAGAACAACGTGATTACAGTCATGTAATAGGCAAAATATTGAAAAATAGGCAAAATACTGAAAATTGTTTGGGTGTTGCAACATGCAGCTGTGTAGCCTGACTGGGTTTGGGCTGCAGCTGTAGATGCATCTCTGTAGCCACCTCTTTGCCTCAGTACAACTAAATATAGGTACAGCTGCAGCAGAGAGCTGGTCATCTGCAGCTTCCAGCAGGGAGACACATGCAGAGCCACTTTGCAGCTTTTAAGCCCGAATTTGGCACCACATCTCCTGTTTCAGGTGCCCTGATTACCATTCCTGTGCTGTATTTTATAGTCCATTCACTCTCCTAGTGTTTTACCATGGCACATGTTGCTGGCTTGGAATCTTGCCTTTAGGGAGACATGACAGTGTGGCCCACTCTTCTAAACACCTACTCTCTTGCTTTGTTGGTTGGGAACTTCACATTTATTTTGTCCTAAATTATGTGTATATAATTATACACATATATGTATAATTTCTTTCATTGTGCAAAACAATTTTAAGGGAAATTTAAATGGATTAAAGCAACAGGTAGCTGAGTGGTGCATGCAGAAGAGAGAGCCCTTCCTTGGGGAGCTTCCTGAGAGGTTCTTTTTGGAAAGGGGTGGCTGGAGCTTTCACAATGTGGAGGTATGGCTGTGAGAGCTAATGCTGAATGTGGTCACATGGTGTATGGAGAGGATAACTTATCCTTTGGATGTGAGATGGCACTTTATATGGGGAAATGAAATTATTCCTGTTGAAGCTGATGGTGGGAGAGGCAGGAACTAGGGGAGCTGGCATCCTCCACTGGGAACAGACAGCTTACCCAGAAAATGTTCTCTCTCCACTCTCCCGGTGGGAAGGCTGCGGGATGGCAGACAGTGTGTGCTGCAGTGTGGGCAGGTGTTCATCAACATGTCTCACCACAGTAATTTTGATTTTGGCCTTTCCAAATCTCCGTGGCTGCTTCATCCAGAGAGGTCCTGACCCACATCCAAAGGGTTCATTTTAAAACTGTTTTTTTCCCCTCGTGTCTCAGCACTGTCTGGCTTTAGCTGTGATGGAGATGACAAGTGACAGGGTGCCACGGGGGAGCTGTTCTCTTGGGGTTTGCATCGTGCCTAAAGCCCGACCGGAAACCTCCCGGGAGGAGCTGACCCGCCAGACCCCTCCAACAGCACCAGCTGGACCAAGCAGCTCTGCTTCCCCATGAAATGGGCTTCCCAGGTTTTTTTCACCTCTGCTAGCATGCCACAATGTTTCCTGAGAAGGACACGATGGTGGCTCTGTGCAGAGGCAGCACAGACCCTTCTGCAGGGGGCTGCACACGTGGCCGTGGATCCCCCAGAATCTGACTGGTATTCTTGGCCTCAGCGAGCTGACTCCATGGTGTGACTGCAGTGAGTGTCTCTTGGGAACATCCTGTGGCTGCTGTGGAAAAGGCAAGGAGCAATTGTGTCACAGAGAAGAGATGTTGTTTTTCAGTGACACGGCTCTGCTGTAGATGCTCACAGAACAGCTCGCAGGGATCTCTCGGGCTGAGTGGACACGTCAGATTTGGTGATGTGGCCAAATACAGATATTTCCAACTAATATGGCTCTTAAATAATTACATCAAATAATAGCAATCTGAGAAGCATGCATGACAAAAGTCTAGTGAGATCAAATACCTGCTTAGAGTTTTTTGGTCTGATTTTTTAAATGCAGCAATTCAAGAAGCCTTTTCACTCAGCACAAGAGCCTCTTCTGCTATTTCAAGGTTAGCACAGAAAGTTGATGCACAGAAGTATAGATGCAGCTTCTAAAGTCTATCTTCTGCAAAATATCAGAATCAAAATGAGGATCTTGACATTTGGACAGGACAAGACAAAAAGCTAAAGCCAGTCTGTGGCTTTCGATATCAAAGTACAAAGCCCAGCATAATGTGACACTAATCTATGCGATAGCATGTGCAGCTTGAGGCCCATCAGGTCCATCTGATGAGGTTCTGCCACCATCCCATCTGTTTTGTATTCATCTGTCACTGAGACTCGGAGCCACTGGAGAGGAAAAAGAACTGGCAATGTCATGCTGAGGTTTTTCAACATCATTACAAGCAGTGTGGGAATTGCTAGGGGTTGTTTCCTGGTGCTTGTCAGGGGCATATGAATGTTATGTGGGGGAAAACCCACCAGACTTATAAATACCACTCCATCCTAGGAGTAAACACACTGTTGTTATCCATTAGGATTTCTAGACTGAAAGTTGCACTTACATCGTGTTTCAGCTCTTCCTGAGCTAGAGGAAGATGGATGGATGGATGGATGGATGGATGTTGATGTGTCAGCTTCCCCCTGCTACAGTCTGAATCCTGCTGTACAGTACAACCACTAGAGGAAAAGTGTACAGTGGGAACTCCCTTAGCTGCAATGTGCTGGTATCACTCCATGCACTTGTCTTAAAGCAAATTAGATGAAGATTTGGCTAGCAGCAGATGTTCAAAGGAAGAACAAATCAGAGCAGCCATGTACCCCGTGGGACTGAGGTTTCCTTGAACTCAGCACACATCTCCAGCAGTTGGCACTTGGAAGATGGGAAGAAAAAAAAAAAAAAAAAAAAGGGAAAAAACAGATGCTGACGGTTCCCTGAAATAGCCCCTGAGCCTCTGGAGGGCAAAGTATGTCTTTTAACTCCTGCTTATTATCCCTTCTAGTAGGCTCTTTTCCAGTCCTTACTGAAGAGTAAATGCTTTTTCTGTGTATTCCCTGCGGGCTGCCCTACTTTACATCATCACCTTGGTGATGGAAAACACAGTCCTCTGCGGAATCTGCTTGTCACGATTCCTAATTTTCTTTCGGAGGTGAGGAAGCGAAGCCCAGGGCCCGCCGCAATCCCTGGGCAGCCCCGGTTCAGCGCTGCGTGGCGGGGGCTGCAGCCCGGGGAGGTGAAGGCAGCAGGCGCAGAGAAGTATTTCGGACATTGCCGGCAGGTCGTGGCACGGCTCGCCGCTCCCACCCTGTGTGTGGCGCCTTTGTTCTCCGGCAGTTTCCATGGTGCCCCGCTTTGTGTGCAGACCTGTCTGCAGGCTGCACTCTTCTCCATCGCGCCGCACCGGCTGATTTCCCGAGGCGGCGCATCGCACTGCGCGCCCGTGCTGCAGAGCTGCCAGGCATCAGCCACACAGACATCCTGCAGCCTGGCTCGCTGGCAAACCTTTGGGAAGCATGGATTGACGGTTCTGAACAGAATTGGGTGATTATAGATGAGAATTCGGCTCAGCTTTTTGCCTGTCACGTTAAGCAAAATCAGAGGAGGGCCCTTACCCAAAAGGGTTGTTGCTGTGAAATGAAAAAGCAATAGAGGCATGACAAGAAGGAGCAGCCATGCTGCTTGCTGCAGCACTCAGATTTTATCTTCATCTGGCACGGGCGAGACAGCTGATCTGTACATGTACCACACAGCATCCTTCCCCTCACAAAGCGATTGGCGAGGGTGAGGGCGAGCTCCTTTATCTGTTATCTCGCTGTTAATTCTCTGCTAATTGTTCTGATACCGGAGCACTGCCCGCCCTGAACGGCATCAGCAGGGAGGAACTCCTGGTCCTTATGTCAGGTGCAGAGTCAGGAGGCTGAGTAACCTGGCCCCGGTATTTATGCCCAAGGATAGTATCCCTCGGGAAACGCCGAGCTTTGAGCCTGCTCACAGGATCACAGTAGAGTGCTTAGAGCCTGATACTAGGAATATTTCAGCGAGAAAAGCAGTTCCGTGAATCTTACAGGCTGTTCATCCAGAAGGAAGTGGAGTGTAAAATCACTGCCCAAGTGGAAAAGTAGGCGAAAGGGCAAAGCTGTGCCCAAGGGGGGATTCTAACTCCAGGCACAGGAGAGGGTACTTTAAGTGGTGGGAACAAGGCTGGAGGTCTGTTAGCAGGCCGTGTACAGGAATGAAATTTAACCCAGGACCTGCAGATATCAATGAGAAATGGAACAATATTGTAGTTAATATCGAAATATGGAAACAATCTCCTCAAGGACACAAGGGTGGCTTGGAAAGAGATGTCCTCATCACAGAAACTCAGTTCTTGGAGCAGAAAAATGGTTTTGTTCATTAAGGTGAAGCTTGTACTGTGTGTTGGGATAGAATGGGCTGCTCCCCAAAGCTGAACATGGAAATGAGTGGTTCTTAAGTCTTGCCAAAGATTTTCAAGGATGCCTTGGAAATTATAACGCCCAATTAAGTAGGAACTGGTCATCCAAGTCCCTTAGGCGGTCCTGAAAATAACAGCCACTCTGCACTGCAACTAATTTTCAGTCAGTTTTTTTCCTTCTGCTTCCATTTGCACTCCTCTCCCTGTGCCACCGACATCTCTTGCTGGCATGGAGCTGTGGCTGAAGCCAAAGCTAAGGAGCCTTGCTTGGAAATATGAGATTCAAGCAGCCCTGGTGGGAACAGGAGACTGGATCATCAGTCCCTGCTGAGGCCATTCAGAACCAGAGCTGTTTTTTTTTTTTTCCTATCAGGTATCTCCCTCTCACTTTTGGCCCATTTTTGTACCTCTGATGTGAGAACACTAAGCCAGATCAGCGGTGGAAAAGGGGGTTTTGTTGGGAATGGTGGGAACCACAGGGAACCTCTCTGGACTAGATTAACTTCCCAGGAACCCCTGGGAATTTTATTGTGTCCTTGATCTTAGTTTCTTGTCTTAGAATGGGTTGTACTTGAGTGCACAGTTAAGGAAAGCCCTTCACCTGGCAAAGGCTTGGGAGATAAGAAAGGAGCAACAAAGCCTGTTTATTTTGGAAGTAAGTGGTAAAATTGATCTGGAAGAAACCAGAAGGGAAACTCAGTTCTGAGTGGGAGCAGGAACAGTATTCCAAGCTTCCCTGGGAGACATCCTCCAACAAAATCTTTGAATAGAGGACATGTGGTCATGGCCAGAATATTTCTTTCCTCTCAGGAGGGACTTGATTTTCCACTAGCTCCCTCTGCTCCACCCTTCTTGATAACCAAGTCTCCACTTCCCATCACCTATTACCAGTTGTTATGGCTTCTCAGCCTTCCTTGTCATCCAGGTCCATCCAGTCTATCTGTGGCCCTGGAGCTCCTGAGCTACCTTGCCAGCCTGGAGCATGCTGGGGATGTGCTGGTGCTTCCCAGGAGTAAACTTGTTGGTTGTGCACGAGGCGTTGTGGCAGGATCCGAGGAGGAGATGTGTCCTTGTGTGGCAGAGGTGACTTGGACACACGTTCCTTCTGGACACACCAGGAAGTGGAGGGTGCTAACAGAAGCAAGGCAAGCAGGTGAGACCTTGCTTTTAGATGGTTTTGGAAAAATGTCCTCTACACCTGCAGCGTTCCACGAGTGAGGAATAACGGTGCTTTCCCTTCACACAGCCGGTGGCTCCTGTTCAGCCAAAGACATGCCAGGTGTTACAAAAGGCTGCCAAGGTGGCAGCAGGGAATGGATGGAGGGACACGGAGCTGGAGGTGGGACTTAAAGGTATTGGCTAAATCCCGGCGCAAACCGACTAAGTCGTTGTTAAATTAATTAGCAGGTTGGAGTAAATTTAGCATCTCCCTAATGCCCTGGAAATCGTGGTGACTTTGGAGCCTGTGCTTCCCAGGGCTAGTTTGAGCTGATGGCACTGGGATGCAGGAAGGCTGATGGGGTGACAGGCTGGGACAGGGCATCCCTACCACTTTTGCAGAGGAATAAATGTTGATTAGCAGCTTTCCAACACCTCGTGCTAAGGAACAAGCTATTTTTGGAAAGGAACTTGAGTGAAGCAGCAAATTCATTCTCTGCTGAATAAGGGGATCATTTGTTTTAATAGCAGATTGCTCTGTTAAGGAGACAGGGATTTTGGTGAGGATTTGTGACACGGTGCCACATTTAAATGTGAGTGAAGGTTTCCTTGGGCAGAAAGGGAGGTAGGGGCGTAGCGAGCTCCCGTGGTGTGGTTGAAATCTGGGGATGAATTAGTGTCAGTAGTCATTGGAACCACTTGCCTAGGGATGGAACGAATTGATCTTAACTTTGTTATTTTAAATCGCTTTCCTGATGTGTGTATTGTAGCTTCACCAGCTGTTTGGGGTTTGTTTCCGAGGGAAATTGTATTCCCAGAAATTCTTGTCATATGTAGGAGATCAGGCTCTCTGATTATAGGGTTCCCTCTGGCCTTAAAAGATTTGAATGTAGGCAGCAGGGAAGAATTCCCCCTCATTCATTATCCTCCCAGATGATGTCCAAAAGGCGCTCAGCTATTTAAAACCCTGTGAGCAGAGGGTGGGATATGAGGACAATCACAGCTGAGGATACCCGCGTTTCTCCACAACCGGGTTCATCCCTGCATTTTGACACTTGGAGCCCAAGGGGGAAGGTGCAACACTCCGCTGTCGTTTAAAACAAAAACCCCCGCGGGTTCAGCACGCGTGAGGCGTGTGTGGAGGGCTGGCGGGCAGACGTGCAGGAGCCGTGTGTGTGTGTGTGTGTGTGCGGGGGTGTGATC
>VZRH01002098.1:162824-239565 GCA_013397555.1 Urocynchramus pylzowi
GGGGGGGGGGCAGGGAGGGTAGCCCATCATTTTGTGTGGGGGACCCTGTCTGCCATTTGTTGTGTGTGGTAGGGGCTTCCCGTAATTTTTTGTGTGGGGCGTAGCTGCCTGCCATCAGGTTGGGATGGAGGGGCCTGGTGGCCATGTCACCTAGGGTGAGAGCTGCTCACCATGTCCTGTGGGGAGGGGGCTGCCTGCCGTGTCGTGGGATCTGTGGTGAGGCTGCAGCCATTGCTGCTGATTGGGGTGCGCTGGAGTGGGAGAGGGAGGTTGCTTTATTAAAAAGCAGTGACTGCCCATCTCCTGCCCTAGAGGATTTGCTCATTAAGCTGTTTAATATTGAAGGAGTTGTGCTTTTTCTAAGTAAACAGAAAGCCTGAAGACATACAAAAATGTCCACACGGTCCAAAACCCTCCAAAAACACTTTGTTAGCTTTTCCGTGCCGATCACTGCATATGTCTGCTGGAAACACAGCTTGTTGCTCTTCATGTCTGTAGCTTTGTTGCCTGTTGAGGTGACACCTTTGTGAAGTTATTGTAGGGCTTTTTGCGGTCCTACTGTTCAATGAACTTATACTGTGTTTGTATTGATGTCTTATTATGAAGTATTGATTGTAAAGTTGTCTTTGCAGAGGATTTTAGGCTTTATTTTGGGGTGACCTGCTTGTGTGAGGCCTCCTCAGAAACTACAAGAGGTTGTTCTCTGTCTATAAACACTGCCTGTGAAATGGGTTGTAGAGTCCTCCTGGCTGAGTGTTAATAAGGAATTGACTAACGGAGTGGGGAAAACACAATATGTTCTGTTGTGATGGCTCTCCATCCTTTCCCTTTTATCCTTCTTTCTGAAGTGCCTGGTTGTCCTTATTGGGATGGTGAGTCAGCTGGGAACACAGAAACAACTGTGGTATCCAGCAGGATGCAGACTTCAAGATGTAACTTTATTCAAAAACTACGAGTATTTAGGGAAAAGGGAGGGGAGTGCAAGCTAGACATGGTTGTTCATTAACCCACCAGAGATGTATGAACTTGGGTGGGAGAAGCAGGCTGTATCCCACATCCATTGTCAATGCACAGATAGCTAGGGCTCTGCTGGTGTGCATCTGACTGAAACAATCTGATAAAATTTCTGCTGAAGAGCTTCAGAGCCAAAAGCTGCACCTTGCTCACTACAGGTGTCAGAAGTAATCCTGGACAGAAAATGGGTTAGAAGGGTGTTATTTGTTGTCTCTGCTTAGGCAGCTTGGTTATTTACGTTATTGTATTTTTTTTGTTTGGTTTGGCCATGTGGGCTGGAAGCATTTTGATTTATCTGCAGAACTTGACTGATCCTGAAGAGAAGTAGAAGCACAGTATATCACGGGGCAGCTCAGACTTCCTATATTAAAGGAATCCTTGTTTATGCAACAAGGATTCATTCAGCAACATCCCCCTGCACAGCATGTTGGGTGCTTGCCATGTTAACTCTTTGGGTTTAGTTCTGCTGGTGCAAATGAAGGTACAGCTGCAGGAGGTGAAACTGCTGACCTGTCTCCCCTGGGGGTTCTCTTTGGCTGCTGCTTTGACCACTTAGAGCCAAGGTGAGTTCCCACCACTTATGTGTTGCCTTCAGCATTAAAGCTGTGCTTGCTGAAAACTGGTGAGAAGCTTTATGAAATGCATCCCTTGCTTCCTTTGAGCTTTATTTATTGAGATGGTCTGGATGTTTGAAGGTGATGTTTCTGGGGTAGAAAGCAGACCTTGCCACGAGCAGCATGTGGGATGTGTGTGAGGCACAGATTAAGGTGAGGAAATGGTGTCCAACCGGAAGTCCTGTCAATCTTCCAAAAGCTGTGAGAAGTCCTGGCATAGGCTGGAAGCCCTGTTAGAGAACTTGAAGCTCATGGGATGCTTACAGGCATCTATGGATGGGAATGCATTTCAGGCATTCAGACTGGCTGGGTTCGAGCGGGTGACACGGTGCTGTAAATACCCTTGTCGTTTATGTTGGGTCAGAGGGTGAAGTGTTGTTTTATGAGCTTACCTCTGAAAAGATGGAGGGTGTCCAGACCTCATTCATCTTCTGCACTGTTTCTAAATGTTGTGGTTCCTGTTTTTCTTAAGGGGGGAAAAAAAAAAGTAATTCTAGATCACTTATGTATCTATATGTGAATAATCAGAAAATAGCCAACTGAGGGCAGTTAGTGTTTTACAGCTCCTCCGTACCATCACAAATAGCTTGTACCTAAAATCTTTGGGTTAAAAACAGCACAACCACCCCCTCTCCCCGAATGCACTCCCACACATGCAGCTCCAAGGGGAAAAAATAAACTTTGCGATTAATCGTGGAGTGCTTGCTATGTGATCTAAGCCAGTAACCGGCTCTCGGATCCCACGAGCAGAACCCTTCTGAAGTGTCCTTTGTAGGCTCTGCGAGTGTACTCAGAGACGTTTTTGTTTGTAGTTTTGGCTTTCTAAAATCTGGCTTTCCCCCTCCTCTGGGCGTGGGATGGCTGCCAGTAGTCAGTGACCCGTGGCCCCCAGCTGCTGCTGGGCCCAGGAATGCGCGCCGGGCTCCAGCGGCGCTGGGTGGTGGAGGCTGCCCTTCCCTCTGATCTGTGCCCGGCGTGGGTGGCGGGAGCTGGCAGGGCTTGGGCAGCGGTAGAACTCTCGTGGCGGCTTTCAGGAGCTTTCTGGGAACTGGAAAACTCGAACTTGCTGGGGCTGGATGTGAATAGGCTGGCCTCGGTTCAGGATGGTTTTAGTTCCTGCCGGGAGCAGCAGCTGGTCGGTGCTCAGGAGCCAAAGCCCGTGGGTTAGCACTCAGGGGCATCACATGCTGCATGTACAGCTCCTGTAACACTGTAAACTCTGGGCATTTTTAGATCCAGAGCGTGTCACTAATAATTTGGTCTTAGATGGCCTATAAATAGCTCCTTGTATCTGAACCTGCCCTTTAATGAGGCTATTTCTGTCGCAGTTGGAGGCTTGCACTGGAAATGCTCTACCTGGCATCCCTGCTGGGTTCTTTGTTGTCTTGGTGTGTGCGTTTTCTGCTCTCTCCTGGCTGGCTGGTATTTGACAAGGAGGCTGTTCCAAACAATTTTAAGGTTTGTTTTTTTTGGTATGGACACTGTTGGGATGTACCTGAAAACCAGAATGTAGAGCTGACACTCCTGAATCTGGTTCGAATTTTTCCGACTGTGGTCCTTTATCAGGGACCAAGAGCACACATGATTTGTCAGATGACAATAATTGATGAAAAGATGCCATTGCAGCACTATTTTTACCCCCCATGCCGAGCGAGTGTCAGCACAACCTTCTTCAGACTTGACTGAGAGCAAGAACAGGCTGTTCCCAGGGGTCACAGAGTGCTGAAAGCAATGGATAATAGACTTTCTACCTGCTGGGTACAAGCCTTGCATAAGCAATGTGCAAATTTGAGGCTGGAAGTTTCACAATGGCCTGTTTTGAGTTGACAGATTTCTTGTGTATTTGTTTGCAAACAGCGTGGCTTGGGAAGGTCTTTGGAGCAGGAGCCCAGATTCCTGCTATTTGAGCGCTCATCCCATTCCTATTACAGGAATAGTAAGCTGTTATGTGTGTCACCTCACCATTAGAGGGGGAATTTCATATTCAGCAAAGCTTTGCTTTGTGTTAGTCATCCCAATGGATCGCTGGCTGAAGCAAGCAAAAGCCCCAAACAAGAAATGGGATTTTTGATAATGCTTGTATGAGAACGATGAAATTGTAAGGATGCAATTGGAGGAAATGACTTATTTATTTTAAAAAAGAGGGTGAGAAGAACAGATGATCTTAAGTTTCTGTGACACTAAAATGACAAAGGGTGAAGCCTTATGGTTCTCAAAATGACAGGTGGGTAAGTCAGAGCAAGTAGGGAGCCAGAAGAGTTGGGGATAAATATATAGAAGTAAAATTACCTCTGCAAAACTCCTTTTGGCTCCAGTTGCTGCCAGTTCCCCTTCTGTTTGTTCAGCTCGAAGAAGGGAGTCTATATTTAGTAAAGCAAATGTGTATGAAATCTATATCAAAGCATTTTGTGTGACAGGTTTTGGAGGTGGTGGTGAGATTTGGTACAAGGTGCAGGCATTGCAGAAAATCAATCGGTGCTCTATTTTTACAATATGGAATGACTTAATCAATGACATACTGAGCATGGGCTGATGAGTGATAACCTCCTATCCCCCAGACTAACACTGCTCCTGCAGGTAGCTTAGCTGCTTCTGCTCTTGGCACTCGTGTTTGAACTAAGCTGCTGCTGCTCCCTGGATGCAACTCTTCATCACTTGACAAACCCGGGCCATCCTTTGCAGGGGTGTTTTTAAAAACACCTGATTGCTGATGGTTCAGTGCAGAGGTGAGGGGCGAACCTTGGCATCTCCAAGAGTGGTGCTGGGGGTGGAAGAAAGCTCTGCTTGTCTGTAATGTGACCTGACACAGCCTTTGCTGCAACTAAACTTAGTTTGGTATTCCGTGCACCTGTCAGCCTGCTTCTTGCTGTGCCCATTTTGGAGGGGTGCACACAGACCTAGACCTTTACCTGGAGCTGCCTCCCACACACCTCAAGGGCAGCTGCTCTTGGCACCTTTTCCTCATCTGCAAAGGGAAGTTATTTACACCTCTCAGAGGATCTGTCCTTTGAGGCATTGGGAAGCTGAGAAAAGCCAATCCTTACTGCTGCTGTCCCATGGAGCTTTAATTTGAGTGGTGTCTGTGGCAGCTTTGGCACTGAGCTCTGTGGGGTGTGTAAGTGCAGCATGCTTCTCTCCTCCCTGCAACAGTTTCCCCTCCAAGTATGGCTGTATTGCACCTGTGATCCCTCTTCCCTTTTTCATCAAGGTTTTGCAGATTAGAGATTCATTTCAGAGGAAATTGCTGAGCAACATCATGGCTTGCTTTTTTTTTTTTTTTTTTCCTTTCAAATGAGTAATAGGATGTCATGATGACCATGATCCTAATTACGATCTATCAATCTGAAACCCTGGAAATGCCATGTTTTGTAACATAAAGCTCTCAGTGAACCCTCCAGTACAGTTGCTATGACAAACCAACCCCAGGGTATAAAGCAGTTGTCTATTCAACAAAGGTTTGAGGGAGCTGGTCACCTTAGTTTCAGCTTGAAATCCCATATTTAGTCTGTGCTGCTTCTGCAGAAGTAACAAAATCCATACTCACAGATAGCCAACTTCAGGTCTGCGTAAAGAACAGATTTTTAATACTTTTTAGTTAAGTTCCACTTCTGGAATGTGCTGCCAAGGATTATTTAGAATAAGGGAGCTGATGTTGCAACACACATCTTGATGTGAACTGAATGTGTGTGAGGGGTTGGAGAGATAATACTGTATCAATACCCATTTTGTCTTGGTTTTTAGTTCAGATGGATTATAAACGGGGTTTCTAAGGCTTGTACATGCAACCTGAGCAGTTAATCTGTAAGTACCCAGTGGCTCATTGTTGCAGAATATATACTATCTTTGTTAAACAATTTCCAAGAGAAATTATTTTGTATTTGACACAGCTGCTCAGCTGTAGAATGTCCAGTGCTGTAAAAAAGGGCTGTTTCAAGTCTTATTCCAAAGAGGACTTTTTTGTTGCAAGATAGTTGAAGGTTTCTATGATGTCCTTTTGCTGTGGCAATATGTGTTTTTAAAGATCTACTAGGCAGCATATTTATCATGGACTTTGTGAAGAAATTGCAGTGACCCCTCCTGACTTATTTTTCCAGTGAGATAGCTAGAATAGCACATTATGACACACTTATCTGGAAGCAAAAAATAGGAAAATACTGGCTTAAGGTACATTCAAAAGAAACATTTCCATATTGTAGGAAGCTCAAAGGGTTAGAGCAGGGAAAGTAAGTGTTGAGAAATGCAAGACAGTAAAAATTCCTTACTAGAAATGGGTGGTTTTTAGAATATTTCTTAAACTCTTGATATGTGTAATTGGCATATTGACTGTACTTGTCATAAAATAACCCTGACCTAAATGCAGTTACCAATATAAATGTGTTTCATTTGATATAGGAGTGAAAAATAAAATCTTCTCCTTTAGAGATGACACAAATATGTATTTTTGGTCCCTGTTTGTAGGCAGATGGAATTATGTGTGGCAGAACACTTACCATGGTAACATAGATTATGACAGCTGAGCCATTGACTTTTTTATACTTAAGATCCAGTGGAAGCCATGGAATAACTATAAAAAGTAACTCTTCTCTTGCATTTTTAATTATGTTAATGATAATGTATTTCACTCAGAGCCCATTTAATGTATAATTTATATAATTTATGCACTGTGAGCATCAAATGTAGGTGAACATAAACATGCATATAGAAATCAGTACACATTTGGAGAAGTCCTTCTCTTCCAACATGTACGCACTGGACAAGGATTTGCACTTGGCATTTTGTGTTGGTTTTCCATCCCTCCTGTGGATGGAAAACCTGTGCAAGTGTAATTGTATCTCTTGCTTGTAACTAAATATCTCTGTTAAGGATTCTGGCAAAAGTGAAAGCTCTGTTGCATCTAGATGGGTTGGTTACATTACACCAGTCATTAGACTGAAAAGTTTTTCTGCTGCAAAGCTGGAAAACTCATGTGGAAATTTTACACTGGTGGCCACAACAGCTGGAAACAAGGTTTCAGGAAAGATGGGTGATTTCTGTTCTCTAAGTCCAAGTGAAAGCTGCAGGTAAATTACTTGTGTCTTGATTTAGGCAGCTTTTTATTTGTCTGTGTCACCTGCAGGAGATACAGCAAAAGTCAGTGTTTAAAGGGCTGATCAGCATCTATGTCAATTTAAAATAAAATTAAAAAAAAAATTTTTTTTTTTTTAATTTTAAGAAGCCTGTCTCAGTTTTTTGAGATGAGTTGTAATCAATGATGATTTCCTGCCATGAGCACTCATGTCTTGCCTTCTTGAGGAAGGAACATCCAGTAATCCTGTTTTACCTGACAAGTGCTCTGCTCAGCTGGCATCGAGCTCCTGTTCCAAAGAAAACAGCCCCAAAGCAGCTCTGAAACGTGGTGTGGAGCCACAGCTGCACCATCTGTGACCCCAAATGCAAGCTCCACAGAGTTACCTTGTTTGGGTTTACTTGAGTTTCAGAGAGCAGGGATTAAAGATCAGTTGGTGTTATCATGAATATGAGGAAAAAAAACCCCGTACAACTATTAAAACAAACAAAGGGACCACCAGCCTTGGTGTTGCCATCAGAGCCCACTGTTTGGCTGTGTTGCCAGACACAAACACTCTGCTGGTGTGTGTGAGCAGACACGACAAATAGTTCACTTCCGACTCCAAATGTACATTGTTGGGATTGCTCCTGAGGAATTTGGACACCAGTGGACATGGGAAATGCTCGTGTTTACCCAGATGCATGAACTTGAGAAGAAAAGTCGTGTAACTAGATACAAATATTTGAACAGCGTGCGCATTTCAGATGTCCTGTGTACTAATGTGTTTGTGTATCACGCTGTCCTCTGTGCCTTCCTCAGCTTTTTAAATGCCCTTGCAAGAAAGGACTGTAGTGAAACATCTGCACTGGGTGAGGAGCCCTGTGCAAGATTGCCTGGTTTGTGTAGTTGGGCAGCCTCTGAAGAGATAGCCCAGTAGGAAAAAACCCACAGCAGAATTATTACATTTGGCCCTAAGTGCTTTTTAATTCAATTTGGTTTGTATTTCCTAAGCTTTTTTATATGCTGGATATTGGAAGTCTTTGTTTACTGTAGCTTTGCCAGAGCCAGCAAAGGTTGAACCTGTAAATAAACCTGTATGGCAAGAACTCTCAGATAATGAGATCTTGAAATTAGCAACGTGTTCTTCATTCTTGGTATTTTTTTTTATCTTGTGAGAGGATGAATTTATACTGGTGGAGACCAGATCTCGATCTCACATGTCTCTGCAAAAGCATATCACATGCTCACATGGAAGGAAGTTGCTAGAGCTGAGGTAAGGATATGGCTTTTGCTGTCAAACATCTGCACCCAGGCATGACAGTTGTGTCCTCACCTCTGGAATTGCCCTGCTGGATTATCAACTGCTTGCAGGCACAGTTGTGTTGGAAGCCTGCCTAACTTCAAGGTGCTGCTGGTGAGATGGAATGGTAAGATTAAAAAAATGAGCTTTTCATCCTGGTTTCATATGTATTAATGCATAAATAACTGAGATACTGGAGTAGCTTTAAGCTGGTAATTTATAGTTCTTTAAGAAAAATAAATATGCAGCATCCAAAATGTCAGTAGCACCATTTTCATACTGATTGCCCTGTTGGGGCTATTGCTGATTCTACAGCTTTTGTGTGTTTTCTAGACTTAGCTGTTCTTTTTGCTGTATTGCCTGATGATTGCAAAACCTCAGCATTCAAATACTCTTAAAAAGCAAAATCAGGCAGTGATTGAGAATTTGGGTAGGAAGTCCCATGCAATATTATTTTGAATGACTGGTCTCCCCCACAGAGGGAGAAATAAACAGGATGCTTGGCTGAAAGGGCTTTAAACCCAAACCTGACTATGTCAGCTCTTCAGCCTCATGTTTTGGGTGACTGTGGCTGCCTGTTTGTTCTATTTCCTACATATGTTGGGCCAGTGTTAGTAGTTGTTATGTAAATGTGTCCAGAGGGTAAGTTCTACTCAACCAAAGATCTTTCCAGTAATAGTGCTGTTTTCTTGGAAGTGCCTGCCTGGCTGTTTTTTTTTCTTTTTTTTTNTTTTTTTTTTAGAATGGTCTAAACAAAACAGTTTGTGAAAAATGTACTTTAGCTGTAGGCCAGGCCTCCATACATGTGTCCCTTCTTTCTGCCAAAATGTCAGCAGAGAGCCTGATCAAAGCGTTTTCCTCTGGACATATTCAAAATTGTGAAAGATGAGATGTAAAATTTCTGATAGTGAATTGTTATCAACTAGGAAGAATTGTTGAGAGAATGGAGCATATTTGTAACTGTTGACCTTGGTCTAATGGGAATCTATGGGAATAAGAGCATCTAGACACAACTTGTTATGGGAAGCAGTTTACTCAGAGCTTTCTCTTTATTAGTCACCTAAGAATTCATTTCAGACAGACATTTCCCATACACATTTTCCTAAGATGCACCTCATGTTGCAACTTTAATGTTGTTCAAATAATTCAGGCATCTCCTAGAGCAGTTCTGATGGCTCCAAAGCTGGATTTCTTCCTCTTATTTCCTTCTAATGCTTTAGCAGTGTGGTTTGGAAGGTGTTTTTGTCAGGGCACAGCCTTGAGTCTTGCCAGGCCAAGATGCTGACAGATTCTGACAGTCTGGTTCGCCAAAGTGGCTGTTCTTTAAAACTGATACTAAAACAAACCTGGCTTTTGTGAGCATCAGCACTGGAAACTCAGATTGAAAGGTTAAGGTTTTCAAAAAATGACACCTTTGATGTGACAGCCAGTTAAGTTGTTCACCAGCATAAGGCAGAAATCTAGGACTTGATGGGCTCAGAAAACTGTTCTGGTGATATTTGTCATGTATCTGCTTTCAGGTCCAAAACCGATGAAATTCTTCTTTAAAAAGTAACTGGTAAACTTTTCTCTAAAATAAATGTTTTCTAGTTGCCTTTTTTTGCACAAGCCATTTGTTAAGAGATAAATTACAAGCATTGAGGAAGGCAGTACTCTTCACAGAGGGGGTCCTCTGTAAAAACTGCATTTAACTTAGAGAAATAGCAAAAGGGGATAATTTTTGTACAGGGAAATTGGGGAAGGCCCCTTCTTATGGGAATTGAAAGATACATGGGAGAGAGAAGAGGTAAACAAAACTGACAGTGGGAAAGAAGCAAAGGGAAAACAATGGAAGGCATCAAAGCAATTGGAAATGAAAGCACAACGATTTCAGCTTTGTCTAACTGTCAACAAATTACAGCCCAAAATATCTTCCTCATACAGTGAAAGTGTAAACATTTAAAATACGCTCTTCTTTTATTAAATAAGTATGTGAAGGGGTACTTCTTTAGTGAGCAAATATCTGAGAACCAGAGTGGCTGATTTCAGTCACAAAACCCAATTCCTTTAATTAATTATTTTTGTAATTGGTTGAGTGAAAATGAAATTGGGCATTGATGGGTGCTGCAAACTATTTTTTGTTTATTTTGGGATGAGTTGCAGAATGAAAATGTCAGAGAGGAAAGGGAATAGACTACAATTGGCTGTTCATCCTCGCACTGCTCTGGGTATCTTAGAAGCAGCAGAGCATGGGCTGTTTTGGCTGAGATTGCCAGGTTAGCACCTCTGCAGTGTATCTGATTCCCAGGGAGAGCTTTTGGCATCAAATGACACAGCAGATAGGAATTCCCCAGTGTTATTTCTTCTCAGGTATTTTTTCAGACCAGAACTACGTAAAATCTGATTTTCTCAGTCAAAAATCTGTACTCTCAATACGTACTTGTAGCATGAACCTGGCAAATCTTGGGGGGGGGAAAAAAAGAATCCTAGGTATCGAATTTAGTAGGAAATCTTGTCCTAAGACTGTCCTACTACACCTCCATGGGCCAAATGGAGGTTGTTCAGGAGCAAGCGAGAATGGTGAGGAAGTCACGGATTGCCAGCCCGTTTGTTTCCTCAGTGCAAATAGCACATGTTTTCACTCTTTGCTGCTGCTTAATATAGATTATTCTCTGTCTGGGAGTCCAGAAGTTAAAAAGTCAGACGTGTGAAGTGTTTGCTGATTTTCCCAGGGACATGCAGAGTTGGCTCTGGGTGGCTGCTTGCCCTTCCTGCCAGACTCCTCCATCGATGGGCTTTGGACTCATCCTTGCTCCCAGCCTGTAAATGCTCTCTCTCAGCGCTGTACTTGGCACTTGGCCTTTAGGAGACACTTGAGCCACACTGTGTGTGCTGCCCCTGCCTCGCTCCATGCCCTTGAACAATTACAGCCCAACAGCAAGTGCAGTGGAGTGGGGAAATATTGGAGATTTATTGTGGTGGCTGAGTTTCTGTTTTCCCAAAACAGGAGCTTTCCTCAGTGGCATTCAGCAAGTGGCCTTTCTCACAGGAGCTGTGCCAGAAGATGGCATTGCTGTACGCAGAGCACTCATCTCCATTGCAACAAGTCATTAGGAGGAGTGGAAAAACTGCAGCCTCCGAGTCCATTAGACTGAGTCAGGCTGTCAGGAAGCGAGTTCGCCTTCGTATTGCACGTCAAGGATGGTTCCATTAAAATATATAGTGTGCAAAGGTTGTTTTCATTTTCAATTGTTGCTGTTTAACAAGAAGCTTTTGTTTAGGAGTCCAGATTCATCTGTAGGCTGAGGGGGTGTACCTCAATACCCAGAACTCTTTCTATTTTCAAGTGGAAGAAGGAGACACTATAAAAATCCTCCCTGTTCACACTGCCTCCTGCCAGCACCTTACTCTTTGACTTCAGGCTCTCCTCATTTTCCTCCACACACTGCCCCCCAGCTATCCATCAGGTGCATCAGAAAAAGTGGGAAAAGTGAGAATGGCCTATGTGCAAGAGTGAGCAGCTCTTGGCACACTCCAAAGGCTTCTGCAGTGAGTTTAATCCCAGAAGATAGTAGGCATCCCTTGGGGGTAGGTGAAAGCCTGAGGAAAAGATGTACTCAATTAAGAAAAATGTGATTTTTCCAAGTTTGTGCTTTATAGCAAATTCTGTTATCTCAGTGAGTGAACATTGTAGCTCTGATTTCCACAGGCTGTAGGATGAATTGATGTGATTAGACTACAGTTTCTCTTGGGGGGAAAAATCAGAATCAGAGTTTTTCTGGATACTGTAGAGTAGATCCAGTCTCTAGATCTGTGCTTGTGTGAGGATTACTGTGTGGTCATCTCTGGGAATGCTGACAGAAGCTGCCTGTTGTAGTTCCAGATCCCCAGGGAATTGTTGGGTTTGTTGGAAAGCTGCTTGTTCCTGTTGAGAGCTTTGGAAAAAGCCATAGGTTGGCTCATGCTGGTGGCTGAACTGCAGGAGACACCTCCTTCACTTGTGGCCCTAATGCTGAACAGAGATGCACAGAAATTCAATTAGGAAGACATAATGCTGGAAATGAACCAATACCAGAGAGCTTCCTTTTGCCTGCTCTCTAAATGAAGTTAGATTCCTTTACCAGTAAGGCTTTGAGGGGAAGGAAAGGGAAAGCAAATAACAGTGGAAAAAAAAAAATGGAAAGCGTGTGGAACAATTGTTTGAAGTCACCCTTTGAAGCAAAAAATGACTCCCCAGCATCCTTCACTTGCCAGTTTGGCCATGTGAGGTTTCCTGATGAGTTTCCATTCCAGACTCCTAGGTTTTGGAAGCAGAAGTCAAGGACATAAGCACCCTCATTTTTCTTTGCTTTTCTCATTCCTTGGTCAAAGTGGTTCTGTGGGATTTGCTTTGGGGTTAGTGGTAGATAGCTAAGATGGAGACCCAAATCTGTGGGTAGATGTTGTCTAGCCCTCTGTGCAGGTGGAGCCTCCCCTGGGCGCAATATCAATCTGCTTCTATAAAATTGCTGGTCCATCCCTTCAGGAGCAGCTCCTTTTGGGAAGGCTCTCCAGGCTCACTGCTGCCATTCCCTTTGTCAAGTACCTGTCATGGAGAACACAACTTAAAAACCCCCAAATGAACCATGTTGCCTTTGAAACACACAAGGCTCTGGTCTCCAGTAGCCCAAAGCTGTTCTGTAGCCCTGGGCTAATTGCATTTGGCAGCTGCTGCTGTGTGGCTTGCTCTGCCTGGAAGGTGGCAATTGTCCTTCCTTCAGTGGTTTAGGAGAGAGCTCTTGAAGGGCTTTTCTCACAGCTGGCCTTTGTGAACTTAGTTCTGAAGGGATCGATGCTGGAGAGAATATTTTTCTGCAGTAGCCTGTTGCTGTGCAGAGAACTTCTTTAATGGTGAAACCCTTAGCAGGAGAAAGCTCCTTGTTCTGCTGGTTGATGACAGGTTGTTTTGGCCACTCCTTTTTGTTAGCTATGTAAGAAAGATAGCTTAACTCCATATTGGGCAAGGCATTCTGAAACTCAGTGGATAAGGATGCATCTTTGGGTAGTAACCTGTCGCTTTAGCTTTTTATTTGTGTATTTTTAATTTGAGCTGAGTCACAAGTGATCAGCCTCTGGCTTGAGCTCAGTTCCATTCTGCCCGTGGCAAGGCAACTGGACTGCTCAAATGTCAGAAAATGAAACATGGAAGAGCAGCTTTAATTAGTGAAGTGACCTGCTCCCCCTAAGAGCTGCTTTGACACCCAATTCACTAAGCAGCATTGAAATATTGCTGCTTTCCTCATCCTTCCCAAAGCTCCAATGCATGTGTATAAATATGTATTTCCTTATTAAAAAACCCTCCTCCATGGCTGTGCTGGGTCTGCTCCAGAGTTTCTTTTACACTTGGGATTTACTCCCGTGTAATTCCGGAAGGGGTTAGATTGAAGTGGGTGCAGTCTTATGCTGAACTCTTTATGCAGTTGGAGCTGAAAGCATTATTGATCGCATTTGCTATGAATGAAACAACTTAGATGTATCTGGAAAACGAGAGAAGGAGGAATGGGGAAAAACAAATGAATGTTTGATGCCACATATTTCAACGCAGCAATTTCCTAGCTTTCATCATTCCTGAGTTCTTTCGTGTTGCACTCCGTGTGTGTTTTGTGCTGCAGGATTCAGAATGCCCAGCCCCTTCGGGCTGTGCACACAGCCACTGCTTGCTTTGGTCTCTGAATGATGCTGAATGTTGTATGTAGTCATTTTATGTCAGGGGTGTGGAAGCATAATGTAATTAATTTGAAGGGGGGAGGGAATGTACAGAAAGAGATATGTTAAGGTAGTTATGCTGGATTTTATTTTTTAAAACTTAATTTACAGTTTTAATGGGAGTATTGCGAGCTGTTGACTCTTTCTCAGCGTTGGTTCCAGACAGCACTGACAAGAGCTAATGTGTACAGCTCCACAGAATAGCTTCTTTCTATTTTTGCATTTCTTCGTATTTCCTGTTCCCTTTAACCCTGATCTCCTGATTTTTGTAGCACATCAAAGACTATCTCGTGTTTCTTCTTGATGTGTGGGTTAATATTTTCTTACTAAAATTATCAAACCTTATGTGGCTGAAACAATTCAGGCTTCAATATCCATGTGTTTGCCCTACAAGGTTTTTGTATGCTTAATTGTCGAGGGGTTTTTTTGGCAAAGTGCACAGCTATGGAAAATAGCTGGTGCCCTTCATTGTAAATTGCCCTTATTGCTCTGAGGAAGCCCTAATCTTGTAAAAGCACCAAACTTTTCCCGTTCTGTGCTGAAGTGATGATAGAATGGAAGGAGAATGAGGTGTTACCTGTGATCTTTGAACCAGATGGTATTTTCTGAGTCCCACTGTGTCCTGAGCTTTGCTCAGCCCGTGCAGTTGGATGTGTCAGACCACATGAGTCAGCGCGCGGAGCTGCTGAAGCAGGGCTCTGTCTTGTGCTGCAGCTCGCTGGAGGTGCTGACGTGCTGCGTGCTCCCCGCCAGCCCTATGCCATGGCATGCCTTTCCTTCTGTCCCTAGTTCTCCCAGCCTCTCCTTCTTCAGGGTTTTTGCCTTTGGATGTTCCTTGGAGTACAAATTTCTCACTCCAGCTTTGCACTTCAAACAGGTTGCTCAGCCTTGAGAAGAGAATGCTCTGATGAGACCTTCCAGTACCTAAAGGAGCTCCAAGAGAGCTGAAGAGAGACTTGTCACAAGGGCATGGAGTAAGCAGAGACCAGAGTTATATTGGATATTAGGAAGAAATTGTTGGCTGTGAGGATGGTGAGGCCCTGGTTGGGGCCAGAGGCAGGACCAGGTTGCCCAGAGAAGCTGTGGCTGCCCCATCCCTGGAAGTGTCCAAGGCAAGATTGGTCAGGGCTTGGGGAAGCCTGGTCTAGTGGCAGGTGCCTTTGCTGTGGCAGGGGTCTTAGGAGGAGATGATCTCTAAGATTCCTTCCAACCCAAGCCATTTGGTGATTCCATGATTATTTTAGCATAGCTGTACTCCCAGAAGTATATAATAATGCAGCAGTAAAACAAAATTAGCACCGTTTGCTGGCCTCGTTGTGGCTCAGCAAAGCTGTCTGGAAGCAGCTGCTTTGCTTACTTTCCCCCTTTCCCTGCTCCCGGCACAGCTCCTGTGCTTGGCTTATCCCTAACTGGCCAGCCCGTGCACCCTCCGTCCATTCCTGCGGGAAGAGGGGAGCGGGGGAGCGAGCACAGCCGTGTGTGCGCCTAGTCAGCCGGAGGCCGTGGCTCCCCGAGCCCAGCCCGGAGGGTGCCCACGCAGGTTCCTCCCCCGCCGCGGGCGGAGGGGCGGCGCGGGGCCGGGGCCGCCTCCCCGGGAGTCACGGCGGGCCGGGAGCCTCCGCCCNGGAACGCGGCGCTGGGGAAGGAACACACCCGTAAGTCACCCGGGGTCCCTGTCCGTCCGAGAGCCCGTGCAAGGGCGTCGTGCTTCGTGGCTGCGGTTTGGGTGGTGGGGTTTTGTGGTTTTTCTTTTTCCCGTCGGTGTTTGTCAATGGCAACCGCAGAGCTTGTCCTGTGTATGGAGCTATTAAAATGTAAATATCAGTCGAATAGTCGAAATTTGTTTTCCAGCAGAAGCAGGAAGTCTGTCTTCTGCCGAAGTAACGTGTCAGGCAGATGAGGGGATCGGGTGGGAAGCCCCCGTTGGTATTGCTGGGTGCAGAGAGAATTTTCTGTGCCATCCCACAGCCGTGTAGCGCTGGTAGGCACAGGTGCTCTTGCTGCGTCTGTGGAAGAGCTGCATGGAAGGGGGGCTTGCCTCAGCTGTGCAAACTCTGCCTTTCTGCAGTCCTCAGGTGAGAAACAGCAGGGGGAGATTGGTCAGCTTTTTCTGTATCCTCTGTAAAGAGCTGTCCAGGAAATTTTTCCCCTTCGATATTATGGGAGGGGGTTGCTAGAGGAGATTGTCAGGGTTTCTGATTCTTCTCTTGGAATGAATGAGGGCTCCGGGGAAGGAAAATGTTCCCAGTTGCTGAGGTTTTCTCCCTTCCCTTTCTTTCTCCTCGAGAAGCCTGATTATCAGACAAGTATATTAAATCCTTGTTTCCTACTTAATTTTCCCTCATGATATGATCAAGCAAAGCTAGTTAGCATTTCTGATACTAAACAGCTGAATGTAGGGGCTGTTCACGTCTGCTGCTCCACCAAACGATTTCCAGGCTCCATTGGCAGCAGTGCACAGATTGTGACTGTGCAGGAGCCAAGGATGGAGCCTTGACTAAGGCCCTGGGTGTGTCACCTCTTTGAAAGACAGACTGATTTAACCTTTGCTTTTGCTCTCAGCTTCCTATCTTTTTGTACAGGTGAGGAAAAAAGGCGATACCAGAGATGTTAATTCATCTTTCCCATTTTGGTTTCATTTTACTCTATTTTTGTTTTTCTTAGGGTGTTGAGGAGGGAAAATCCATTCTAAGAACATGCTTAAGCAGCCATGATTTACTGTATGTGGATGGGGTCGTGTCTGTGAAATTCCCCTGTTGCTGTTTGCTTTCCTCATTTTTCTGCAAAGCGAGCTTGAGCTTTGTGGAGGTGTTACTGGAGAGTAGGATGTTGTAGCTGCTGGAAAATGTGTGTGTGAATCTGTTGCACTTTTCACTCTGAAACCTTTCCTTTTTTTTTTGGTAGCTCAAGATGGAAGAGTGGGCTGGTGTGGAAGAGCAAGGAAGCACTTTTAATAAGTTCTTTTGCCATTCTGTTTGACTTCGGTGCGTTGCGTGTCGATGTTATTTCCAGGGTCTGTGCTCACAAAAGGGCAGAGCCGTGCAGAGGCTGGCACTGGATGGTGGCTATTGCTTGAGTTCAAGGCTAAGCTAGCACTAGTACTAGTCAGGTTAGCACTGGTATTCCAGGGCTTCACCTGGTGGCCACTGTGGTTGATAAAAAGCGATCTGCCAACCTGGATAGTTTTTTGGATCGGCTCCCTAACTGCCTATCTGGATAATTAGGGGCTCTAGATTTCAGCAGGCTGTGTAGGTACCTATTCCCAAACTTGTTTCTAAATGTTTGAAAATAAAATTCAAGTCTTACCTTTCTCTTATTTTACTAAAACCCAGTTAAAAGCCAAGTATGGTTCTATTATATATTTGGTTTAGGGTTTTGCCAAATTACTTGGTTGGCTTGTATCAGTCTGCCCTGGCAAACTGGGCATTTCAGTGGTCTGGATACAATCCTTGACTTGTCTTTTCATTCTGTGCACTAAGCTACACTGATATGGTCAATAAATTATCACTTCCAATGCTTCTTGGGTGTTCTGAGAGTAATTAGACCCCTCCTGGCCCTGCTACATTGGTACCTCTGAGGAAATAAGAAAAGCCTTTTGTTACTGGGTGATGTCCTCTCCCACCGAGTGATTTACTCTGGTACCGATGTGGCCCTGTGGACTCTGTAATGAATGGGTTTAAAGAGCTGAAAGAGCAGAATTTTTGGTGATTTTCCTGCCGTGCTCTCCAGCAGCTGAAATCAAGGGTGGCTTCAGTGTAATTTGTAGTCTTGCTGATCCAAGGCTGGAGTCATGTTAATCCATTTCGGAAGCAGTGGGAGGGGAGCCAGTTCCCAACGCTTTCTGAATCGCTTTTTGGGGAAGGTTCTGAATGTAAATCATGACAAGTCCATGGCTGGAAAAGAAAAATGTGGCTGTCAGACCATAATGTTTTGGAGGAATAAGTACCATTTAAAGTTTAGTAAATTTTGTTGTCATAGGTAGCTATACTCTTGCACTGCTCTGTGAGCTCTGTATTTGGGTCTCTTTAATTGGTATCGCTCGGGCATAGAGCACAAGCAGATATCTCGTGTAGTAAACAAAGCAGCAGATTTAAGTTAATGCTAATGTGTTTGCAGGCTGAGCCAAAAGCTTTTCAGGGTTATTATAACGTGCTGGGCATACAGCCCATCGATCTAAGTGTCTGGAGGAGACAAAAGTTATGGATTGACTCATTGTACGAATCAGCTCATCTGAAAGTCAGATTCTGCTATTTGTTGCCATCAGTAATTTAGTCGTATTAAGTACGGCTGAGGACGGGTGGCAGTGCGGCCGGAATATTGAGATGGGATTTCAGAGATCCCAGGAGAGCCATTCCCTGCTTTGCCTCCACAGATTTCCTGTGTGACCTGGGGCAAGTCATTAAATGTTTCGGTAGAGTAGGGTTGGTGGTACCTCCTCCTTTTTCGCGGGGTGTGTGAAGATTATTGCGTTAGATCCATTTGTGAGGGGATCATATAAATCTAAATAGAACATCAAACAGCACATCTGAGCAGCACGTGCCTCCTACATAGCTGCACAATACCTGGACCTGTAAGCCAGCCCGAGTACGTGCTTCATACTATAATATGCTTAACATGCCTATGTTTTGATTTTGGCAATAAATCCTGACCATTGATGTGGGGCAACCATGAGAAAAGCCTTTGTTCATTGTCAATTCTGACCTAGCGTTCTGAGACCCTTCCTGTTGTTAAATGCAACATGGAAGTTCGTTGTGTACTAGCAATGACAAGATAATGCAGGCTCTGGCGAGGACTTAAATATGTGATTGCCATGTGCTGGGAATAATGGCATGGGAACCTCTCCTCCTGCAACTGCTGCTGATTGTTATCCAAAATTATTTGTCAATTTAACTTTGGAAGGTTTAACTTCTCAAAGTGTTTCAGTCCCATTCATTGGGAGTGCTCAGCCAAGTGTAAAGAGTCTGGGCATCTTAAATGATGTAAACTCTGATGTTCCAAATTAACATTTTAAGCTTCACAACCTCAGCCCTTCCTTAGAATAAACCACCAAGATAGTGGGGATCTTTGGGACACCTGTCTTCTTGGAAGCCAAATATTTGTGTTCCATGAACAACTTCATCAAGGCTGGTTAACTACACAGAACAGGAAGTTCTTTAACTCTGGTGCAGCAGCTTTAATTGTGTTAGGCATAAATGGGTGATGATGAATGGCAACTGTGGGCTGTGGACTGCTGCAGAGGGAAACCTCCCACTTGGAGTGGGCATTTTGAGCAGGAGGTGGGATGGATGTGGGTCTGTCTGACTGCCAGGCCCCCAAAAGGGCAATTCTGGCTCAGGGAGTGTGCAGTGCCGAGGCTTCTCCAGCTTCTTCAGCAGCACCGGCTCTTTGGTGTCTTGCCTTTGTGACAGGCATGAGCTGTGTCCCCCCTTGAGACGAGTCTGCTGTCACCATTGTCCAGGATGAGTTTATTTTTTGATAGGTCCTCTTTGAAAGAGTATCTGAAATGCGTATTTGGTGCTCCATGTTTTTGCTTGGCTAGTAAAGCTTCCAGCAGAACACCTGTTCCCCCTCCAGCCACATCCTTTTGCCTTCCCACCCCCCAGTGCCTCTTCTGCATCCCCTCTTCAACCTTTGCAGTGGAAGTGATGCTGAAACTTGTCACTTGAGCACCTTCCTGTGCCGTCTCATTGCCTTTCATCTGGGCCCACGGGTTAAATTCCAAAGACACTCATATCATTTGCTTCAATTTAGGCTGAGGAAGTATTTTCTTATTAAATGATTGGCCTGAAAATTATTTCCAAGATGCTTCTAAAACTTAATTTCAACTTCTTGTAGAATATCTTCATCTTCCCCCACTCTTTTGTTTTTTCCTGACAGAGGCTTTCATTTTATGTTTTCCCCCAACTTTGTAACAAGGTTTGGAGAGAAGAAGCAAATAAGTTATAAAAATACCTATTTATGTTTAAGAAATTTATGCATACACATGTACATGCACCAGTAAAATAGAAAATTTGACTCACCACCTCTTAGCTCACTCTAAAAATTCCTTTTGGAAAATAAGGGAGGGAGAACTTTTTAAAACAAGCAACATGCATAATTACTTTTAAAAAAGGTAGTTAATCTAAATTGTTTTCTACAGTTTATTTTGACTTACAGTACACTGATTCACCACTCACTGTTAACAATAGTTGAACTCTGTTGGGATTTTTATTTTGTGGTTCAGAACAGTTTTGAGGTGGTAGCAGTCCCACAGCTGTGTTCCAGTTCCTGAGCTCATAGATGGCAGCACATGTTTTTTACTTGTGTAAAAAAATAGGTAAATTCCCATCTGCTATTTGAAGCTGTGGAGAGAAAATCTAATACTGTTTCTTTGGTTTTTCTGGGAAAAGATGTAGGGCAGTGGTGAGATGTCAGCACATGCAGATGACTTAAATCAGTTGTGGCTTTGCAGTTATAATCTACCTAGAGGGAAACTACAAAATTCGGGGCAAAGCAATTTTGCATATTCCACCTTGTACAGAAAGTGTAGTTGTTAGCATGGTTTTGCTGTTAAACAGGAAGAACCTATTTATAAGAACTTCAATTTCTATTTACTTCTTGAACAGAGAGTTGATGACTACTAGAAATGAGTATTTATCAATTTTTAAGAAGATGAATTGATTCAGAAGTTTGTCTGTAAGCAGAGAAATCAATGCTATGCTTTGAGCTGAAGCAAACATGTCATTATGGGCTCTTTTTATTTTGCAGTCATTTTAAACAGTGACAGTGACTTAAAATCTTAAATTGTGTGCAGTTAGAGAGAGCCCTGACCAGCGAGCAGCTGGGCTCCTTTCACACCACGCTTGGCTTTGTGGATCTGATGTTCAGGAGGACAGAGCCATGCAGCCTCTTGCCTGCCTCTGTGGAATTCTCCAGCTGTGCCTGATGCTCCACGTGCTGCCTCACTGTCACCTGTGGGAGTGAAGAGTGCGGGGTGAAACTGCTGATGCCCTGCTGCAGGGACCGGGGTAGGATGCATACCTGGAAAGGAAGGTGGCGCTGAGGATGTGTTCCAGCGTGCTCCTCAGATTTCATCAACGTGCTGCTTTCATCAGAGTGGCAGCAGAAATGTTTATAAATACCCTTACAGCCATTAATCCGAGTTCTTCTCGGTGAGGTTTGTTTCAGTGAGGCGGCTTTGCTGGCTCCCTCCTTGCCTCTTCCCTTGCCGTGGGTGCTCACCACTCCCAGGTGTCACACACTCGTTGGCTTCCTACGGCTGGCACATCAGGTTCTTGACTATATATTGTTCAGGAAGATAAAGCATTTCAGGCCTGTCTTTTCTTCCGTGAAATAGGTTTTGAACGACTGATTGAAAGGCAATAGGTGGAGTGCACACACGGATGAAACAAAATTATTATGTATTATAGAAGAAATTATTGGTTTAATTTTGAAAAAAGAGGGTTTTTTTTCTGGGAGATGAGCAGTGTTCAGCTGTCAGTGCTCGGTAATAATATTGGGTAATTGTGTACAAGCACTTAAAAGGTTTCTATTTCTGATCTTTGAAGTGACTGACTAATAGTATAGAGCTGCAGGTACTGGAATTCCTATGACACCGTGTATGCCACTGCAGGAGATAGCTCCATTTGTCCCAAGGCATATGAAAACATCCAGTCTTTTCTGCTGTGATTTCCATACAGTGCTGTAACTGTGAGGGAGAGTATAATGGGTGATCCTCTCTTAAATTACCTTCAGGCCTCCTGCTGTCAGCCCAGCACAAAGCACGTAGAGTACAGGAGGCTAAGGAGTGTCCAACAGAGAAGTGTGTGCAAGCCAGGAATGGCTTTCAGGGCCTTCCTGCTGTTCCTTGCCTCCTTTTGCTATCCCAAGAGAATGGTCATGAAGTAGCAAATAAAAATGTTTTTTAACCCATTGCATTTCACAGACCGTATCTGTTGTTTGTGGGGAGTTTTTGCACTGCCAATTAACACAAGCAATTATATTGGCTGTGAAAGTGTTATTGGAGGATAAAACAGTGAAGAGGTGATGTGCACTTGTGGCCCCTCTGTCTGATACAAGAGGAAGATGTGCAAAAAAGGGTGGTGAATTTTCCTGTGTCAGGTTAGTGACTGCACCAACCATCTCTTCTAATGGTGGTCACAGCACTTTGCACTAAATGCAATTGCTTGAAAATCAGCCATTTTCAATAGCTGTCTGGATTTAAAAGGAAGTTTTTGAAGTCCAGGATGAAAGGCAAGGAGAAACGTCTTAGCCATGATTCTCTTGACCTCCATGTATTTTATGGAAGCAAAACTTGATTATGTCTGTGCACAGTTGCTGTCAAAAGGGTTTTAGTATCTGGCCAGTCCCCTGTTTGTTGTCCTGTGGCTGGAAGCCTCTCCTCTTGCTGTCATATTCCTCGAGCCTTGGTTGTTGCAGCATCACCAGAAGGAAGGATGGCTGCGAGCGTTTACATGCCATGTATCCATCAGATTGGGTTGGTTTTTTTGTAATCATGTTGTTAGGTAGTTTGGCTGGTTGTCTAAAGCCACAGTTGAATTTTGCTTTGCTTTTGTTTAAAGGCAAAAATACATTGTGACAGTTTGGTTATAAAATCCTATGGAAAAAAAAAAGATGGTATGGAAACATCTTAGAACTGATTTCAAGAATTACTGAATTATAAAGCAGCTGGATCAGAGGTGACATGAGTGGCTACTCGTAGGAAGGTCAGCAGAGAGAGGGAAGGGATGGCAGACCTGTTCTGTGAGAACTTTCAAGGTTTCAAAATTCGGGTTTATTTTGTTGTAACTTCTGGCTGATAACTCAGCACTAAGGTGTGTGCTTGGGGGTGTACTTGCTCTTGCCCCTTAAGGAGTTTCAATACAGTGTCTCTACTTATTTCTCACAATGGAGAGATAGATTCAGATAGATTTGTGTTTATATGAATATAAAAGATAAATATGAACATAAACATTATATGGGAAAAAAACCTTATCAAATGATTCTGGAATCACCTCTGTCTTACTTGAAGACAAGTGCTCATGCTGACTACTCTCACATGACCTACTTTTTGGAAATCACAGCATTATTCTGTGTGCAGCCTGTGAGATGTAGCCAAACATTAGTTTGTATTGTGCATACAGTGAATGTTGATAAAAAATTCACTTGTATTAAAAAATGTAATGGTGCTGTGGTGACCTTCCATTTTGAGGAAATGAAGGAGAGAAAAGCTGAATATTGTAGGGAATGATAGAGTGGTATCAGTCCATCTTCTGAGCTTGTCCCTGGTCTGAGTGACAGGCAGTAATTGATGTGCTCTCGTTCCTTTGTCACCTCAGCTTATCTTCCTTCTAATTATTGCCACCTGCCTGCTCTGACTGAGCATTTGGTGTGGGTGTTGGGATGGCTCCTGAAGGCCGTGCAGGCTTGGTGTCATGAGGTACCCTGCCATGGGTGAGCAGGTTATGCAGAATTTTAAATTACTATGAAATATCTGAGCTCTGCAGTGCAAGTCAATATATGGATGTGCTGCAAACTATTTAGGGCATAATTATTGAAAATGTGTTTTTGATCATAATACTGTGGTCACTTTGGCAGAGAATGCTAAAATGAAACTTTAAAGAACCTGGAAAAGATTACAGTTCACGTCTTCAGGGAGAAAAGCAAAGATCTAATTGAAAGTAATTTAAAAATGTTTTTGCTAAAAATTAGAATTACTTCTGTAAAACTGAGTCTAGTATTCTGATTGAATTGCTGCCTGGATTTGATCATTGATGTAATTAGCATCCAGCACAATTAGCAGTACCAAATAGAAGGTGAGTGTGAAATTGTAGCATTTTTTGTTTCTTTGTTTTTGTTAATTCATTTTAGATAAAAACCAAACACAGTAACACAGCATTGGAGTTTACATGTGATAAACAGAATTTGCTTTTGTCAGTTGAATTACTGGCAAATAACAGTAATTTCTTACATTTTCACAGCATCATCTGCTGTAAATTTACATCCTGATATTTCATGTCCATGTTAATTTAATGCTAATGAGCATGTTGGTAATGATGTCTGTGGCACAGCATATTCAAGTGCTTTATTCTAACCACAGTGCTCAGTTCATGAAAAGAATCATAGTTTCCTGTGCTTAATTCCACCCCTCTATTTGGGTGCTTGTCATTTGCCTTTTTACCCATTTTAAGACTACGAAATATAAGAATATCCTTAAATATAGGCAACATTTTAGCCTTTCCTGAGAACAAAGAAAAGCAAGCTATCAGTGTTCTGCATTAGCTAAAAGATTTTAGCTCCTCTTTTGGTATTTCTTCAGGCAGAATTAGCACAGGAACCACAGAAGTCTGGAATCCCTCCCACCTGATGCAATGCTTTTGCTACTGATAGACAAAGTTTTTTGAAGGGGCAATACATTTGTAAGGCATTTTGTACATTAATACCTTGATTTCTATATATGCTAAGCTGCTGTTACAGCTTTAACTGTTTGGGTTTTTTGGTTTTGTTTTGTTTTTTTTTTTTCATGTAACTGTTATTTAAAGTGCCTGTTCTCTGACCCTCTGTACACCTGACTACTGAAATTATAAATATTTACAACCTTCTGTGGCAATAGGAAAAGTTGTTTTAAATTAAATATAAAAACAGGTGGATTTTTTCAATATGCGGGGCTGTTTGTGTGTAAACAACCAACTTGTAAACAATCAACTGCACTGATTGTTTCAACATCAGGGAAAGCACTTGCACCTGCCTTGCCTTTATTGTCCCAGCTGTTTATGGCCCCAAATTCCTTAAGTCAGTCTGACCCACCACAGTGCTCTTACTCTGTTGCCTCTCCAGCAGCTTTAAAAGGCCTCGCAAAAAGGCAGAAAAATGAGAAGTTGATAGGAAAGACAGGTATTATGCAGAAATGAGGCAGCTGGTTTTGAGTAGGTTGGTGGTCCTATGTTTGTAGGGCTTTTGTGGTCAATTTTAGCATCTTAAAATACTCCTTAGTGCTATGAGAATTTTCTTCATTGTACATCACAGGTAATAAGTTTTCAATTAATTACTCCCAACCTCCTACTCTTAACTGGGAGAATCTTTCAGAGACCAATGAAATATTCAAAATTGCTCAAAAGATTCAGACATGCAGTTACTACTCACATAAATGGGAGCTGTGTGGGCTCCCTAATCACTTAAGTAGCTTTGAAAAAAATCATTTTTGATGTTTTTATTTCTCTGCTGCAGCCAGTGTTTATAGTCTGCTTTGAACAAGATAAAAAATTCCTTTTCGTTGTACTGAGAGCATATCTGAGAGTGTAGAATTGCCATTTTGTATTAACAGAAACGTTATGAGAAAGTTCTCTATTTTTTAAAATCAGCATGAAATATTCATCTAAACTGTCAATAAATATTTAAAGGTGATGTGAAATTTTCATGCATTTTAAGGGGTAAAATTAATTAAAACATTGTAAGGACTAAGTCACTGTAGTGAATAGAAGAGTTGTATTAACATCTGTGAAATTCAGATCAGGTACTTGGTTTAATTTAGTGAAAAAAAGCAGGAAAACATGGGGACTTCTTATTAACCCTTTGATTTCTGTAACCTGGGATTGGGGGCAGTAGTTTAAGATGTGGAAGACCCAGAATTGCTGATCTCCTGGGATAGAATGGAAACTCTTTGTGGTCCTTCTGTCAGCACTCTCTTCTTGAATTAAGGCTTCCTGTTTTTGGTACCTTGTGTCCTTGGAAGGACACACAAATGCTTGTGATCTTTGCATGTATTAAGATTGTCTTGTATGCTGTGTGCTTTCATTGCTTGCTGGAATCAGTCACATTTCGGAGCTCAGAATGAGGGAGGTGCTCAGGACTTTGGAATGAAACTCCTGTAAGATTTCTGGGTATCAGGAGTTATTAAACAAAGAACAATTTTTCATTCTAAATTAAAATTAATTTAAAGCCATAAATTAATTTAAGCCATCCTCATGTTTAAGAAAACAAGGACTTTAAAGAAAGAGATGTCTAATCTCTGACATACAGTCATTCTTGGGTTTTTTAGACTGGAGAAAGATGAGATTTGATTATTTGGGTGGGTTTTTGTGCCAATACAGATCAGAAATGAAATTTCTGAAACACTATGGAAAGCAGCTGTACTTCAAAGTCCCAGTTATTTTCACAGTGCTGAAAAAATATGTAAAGAGAACTGAAGAATAAGTATTGGGAAAATTGGAAATGTGTTGTAGAGGAATATCCTCCATTCTCATTTGTTTAAACCTTTTCTGAAATTGTGTTCTCTGTTGTATTTTTGTCTGCAGTTCTAATGTTAGTTTAAGAGGAGATTATTTTAGATTTATTCTGCATGGGTTCTTAAAAGATTTTGCATGTGTGAAGTAAATGGTGTATTTTTGGGAGAGAGGGGAGTGGAAAATAAACATTGAATGCAATTTTTGGAGTTTGGAGGTGTGCGTGCCTTGGTCAGCTTGGTTGGTGCAGCTGGTGACTTAGGTGGAACTGCTCCTGGTTTCTGTTTTTCAAGGGAAATAAAACATTGCAGCTTTATTTCTTCTTGGGTTTATTTGGCACAGTGCTGTTCATACTACCTGGCCTCCTTTGTTCCTTGCTTGCCATCTTTGCTTTCAGTCTGCCCTCACATCACTTTCTGCTGAGATTCTCCAGGGTCTGGCCCTGGGATTTTGGCTTCCATTCTGAAGAGGCTTCTGAAATTGTACAAAACCTGACCTGATTGCAAATATTTGTATTAGGGACAGGATGAAAATAAAATGCTTCCTATATGCAAAGGAGAGATGTGATGGCAGTTGTAAGTACCTTACTGAGGATAGTCCTGCTCTCATGGATTCACCCATCCCATATCCCAGTCCACATCTTGCCTGGAAGGTGTTGAGAGGGGAGCCTTCTGCATTTTTGGGTATTGATGCCAATTTACTGGTAACATCTGGAGGAAATGCAGCTTTCAGCTTCAGTTCTTCTCTCCACTAGGCTGGCCACAATTGTCTTCTAGGAAGAAAACCCACAGTTTCAGAAACTTAAAAGTGATTAATAATGTAAGAGCCTTATAAAATTTTATCATGTTGAAAGAGGCTTACAAATGAGTGTTGCTTAGTACTGTAGCAGAAGTGAAGTTCTACTGTTCAAACACGAGTTCAGGCTACCAAGCCATGAAAACTAATCTCATTTAAAATGGTTTGTATGCATATTCTGCATGTTATGTAAGAATTTGCAGTGCTAATTTTATTGACCAGTTATTAGTTCTAGGTCTTAATATTCAGGTAAAACATAACATTTAACTTGGAGAAACATCAGTGCAAGCCAAAAGAGAAACTATGTTTAAATCTTTGTTATAATGTGTATTATTATTGTTGTTGCAAGGGTAAAAAAAAATGGGAAATTTGTCTGGTTTTCAGTCTGAAAGCATTGAAATAAATCAGTATTATGATTATCATACTTTGGTGAGTATCCCAAATGCGTGTCGTGGTTGACATGCACTGCTCATTACTGCAGAATGCTGCTCAGTGCAAGCTGCACAGCCAGGAGCAGTGGGGCAGGAGGGGCTGCCTCTGCTGACAGGACAGCGTTGGCTGAGCAGCAGTGAGAGGTTTCACCTGCTTCAGCAGCAGCTATTCCAGTGGCAGCAGCATCACACCCTCAGGCCTGTGCTGCTGATCTTCTGACTCACCTGCTGCACAGCTGAAATCAGAGATGTGGCACTGCACAGCCTGAAGCACAGCAGGTGTTTTCCTTGGATGCGAGTAAAACGTGGATGTAGTGCCACATGAGGCATCTGTTTTCAGCATCTTTGAAGTTAGTTTAAAATTATCAGCTCTTCAGTGATTTTCTGTCTATCCAGAATACAGTAAATGACAAGGCATTTCTGAGGCAGTTCTGATATCTCTTAAAATTCAATATCTCCAGTTGGAAATCAAGGATAAACATGTAAGAGTTGCTGAGCCTGTTGCATTATAAATGTAAGCACTGTTTTGGTGGGCCAGGGTTCAGAAGCAGGATAGTCTGCAGGTGCAGTGAGATTGCAAACATCTGAATGCTGTGTCAGGGCTTTATAATAGATTTTTACATACGTGTTTTCTGCAAGTCATTTTTGAGGAGTTGCTTCAGGTGTTGTGCTCTGCCTTGAAGACGTGTCGATAGAAAATGTGTGCTGGGCAAGGCAGATATCTACTGAAATGAGTTAAATCTTTAAAAATCTGTACATTTACCAGCTCCTGTTGCTGCCTTATCTCCTGGATTAAGGATTAAATAAATCTAGATGGATACTGGTGCCTGTAGGTTGTGAATCTTGGCTAACATTTATAGCTACTGTCCTGCTTGCAGCCTCATTTAGGATGTTGAAGGTTGTCTTCATCAAAATATCCCGCCTCTCTCCTGACTCAGCAGAATTTGAGGGCCTGCCGCTCTCTCAAAGGGCCCTGCTGTGTCCCAGTGGCTCTCTAATTGGCAGAAAAAAGCAAGTGGGAAATTCCTTTAGCACAGTTGGAGCGAATGTTGGAACACTTCATGCAAGGCTGAGCTCCAGCTGGTGGATGTACTGCAGGCAGCTCTCGGTATGGGAATGCCACAGCCCAGGCTGTGCCGTGCCCGAGAGCCGGCTATAGCAGCACACTCTACGTGCAGTGCAGGCACCTCTTCCTCTGGCCTCTGGCAGCTGCTTGATCACACCTCGGGCACGTTAAACTGCCCCTTGAAAACAATGCAGGGGAACATCAAGGCAACATTCTCAGTGTTCGCTGTCTTGGTAACTCAGAGGGAAGAACAAAAACTATTTTGTTTCCTGCTCTCTCTCTGGTGCACCAGAGGGAAAGCACCAGCATCCTCTTTGCAAAGCTTCATGGTGAGACCAAACTAGGGTGGTGTAAATTGGCAAAGCCCCTGAGGTGGAGCTGCTGTTTTTTCACTCACTGCTGGGGGTTGGAAAGGCTGCAAGCCTCTGATTTGATTTTTGCATGTATGGATACTTTCTTTTTCTTCTGAGCTTAAGTTACCTGTGTAAATCTTCTGGAAAGGCTTGATCATCCGAAAGGATACAAAGAGAATAAAGTATTATCTCGGTGGCTATGTAAAATGATGAAGACTTTCTTTCTTTTAATGGTTTGTTGTTTGTAGGGCTTTTTTTTAAAGTGTGGTCTCTGACATTATCTAGGAGAGGTACGGGCTTTGTTATGAGTTGTAAGGAAATTGAATTCCTAAGACTGTTTTGGAGGGTTGTCACTGCTGTTTGGGAACAGTCATCCATTGTAAATAATTTTTTGCAGGTTGATTACTGAATGTGAACAGATAGTAAGTGATGCTTATTATTCTAGAAATGGAATTATGTAGGGATAGAACACAGAAGGCACCATCCTCTGTGTTAGTGACATTGGAAAGAGTTACATGGAGATTCACTTTATGTTGTCAAAATTCTCACAACAGTGCTCTTGGCTGGCAGGGGCATCCTGCTGGTCACTTAGGAACAGTTATTTTTTTAGCTTAACTGCACTGAAAATATTCTCCTGGGTTCGTTTTCTTCTCCTCTTGAGATTGCCCCTTGTGCATTCACAAAGATGCGCTGCTGCTCCCCACACAGACTCCCAGAGAGAGAAATCCAGCTTTTGTCCTGCAGAATTCTTTCAGCCTGGCACTGACAACGCTAGTGGCCTCATCTGATTAAATCTACTTCACTGCCATGCAACATGACAAATGCTTTTGGTTCGAGTTGAACGGTAAAGCTTTTGCAAACAGGAAAAACAGTTGTCAGCTGTCACTGTTGTGGGACCAAACACACTTTGTGCTACAACAAGCAGACAAAAAAGCCTCTGAGCCGTACAGCAGATCAAATGGGAAACCCACTCAGGGTACATCCAGTTCTATTAAGACACGAGTGTGTTTTTATCAAGACTTGTTTAACAACACAGGGGAGAACATCTGTTAGCAATTGGTAATAAGGAAAAATACTGTCTCATGCTCTCAAGAAAGCCCAGACATTGCAAAATTACAGGATACTGTATCATTTGCAATATGGGATATTTTGAATTTTAATGTTTTGCTTACAAATGTAGTTTTTGACTTAATTTTTTGCAAAAAAAATATTTTCAATTATCTTTAGAAGAAAAGCTGTATTGAGGAGCTTTGGAGAAAGCTGTTTGGTGGCTCTGCTTCAAAAATAAAGATTTGAGAGTGAACTGAGGTTGAAAATGGCACCTGGGTGTTTGGCATGGTCCTGGCTATTGAGTTTCTTGTGCTCTGAGTTTTATTCTACCACTGAGAAATTGGGATATTTCTGAGTGTATGCTTCTAAAATTTTATTCCTTGTTTTCTTTGAACAGATTGAAAAAAGGAGTGTAATATACTAGCTCTTTGTTTTTCTGACTGTGTAGGAATATGTGGCTTTTGAATTGGAGCTTGTTTGGGACTCTTTAATCTGGAATATTATTGGTCAGCCTCAAAATGATGCCCAATTTATGCTTAATCTCAAACCCGATGGGCATCTCATACTTCATGCCAAAAGCACCATGCCTAGTGCAGTGCATTCTGGCATTTCCTTTTGGGGCTGTTCTTCTCTTAGTCACTGAATCAGTTTTTAATTAAATACAAGTAAAGTCCAACTGCTTATACAAGCCTCTGTTTTAAGACCAAGTCAAGCAGAAAATACTTTCTCTGTGTGTTTTCCGTCGCATTCCCGATTCAGACGTTTCATGTCTGGAAGGTGGAGGGGGAGCAGCCCCGTCTTTGAGTTGTGACCATCAGTCTGAAGTTGGCTTCCAATTGCCATCGGTGCTGCTGCACTATGGCTCTCACCCATCACACCTCCCCAGACTGTAAAGGAACTCTCCTCCATTAGGCTTTGCCTACTGAACAGGGAAATGTTCTTCTGAAGGTTGTACGTGGCTTAACCCGCAAACTGTTGTGTGGAGCCATGCTCAGGGATGTATTTTTATAACATGCCAATGGCTCAGTAACTGGTGAGAGGAACGAAATGCTTGGGCCTGTCAGCTGAAGGGCACTACGAGTCCTCTTTGCTCCTTAATATAGTAAGGACGTCTTAATGGCTGGCATTCCTTCTGGCTTTGTGACTTTCCATTCAGTTTATTTTGTGTTACAGCCGTTCAGGAATTGTTAGAACCACCGGTTTTGGGGGAGTCATGTAACTGAAATGAAGTAGTTGTTTCTGCTATCACCCCCTTTGCTTTGTGAGGTGCCATCCCTCCCTGCTCCCCCAAAATCTCTTGGCACAGGGCAGAAAGGAAATTGCAAGTCTAGCAAGACTCAGTAATGAAGACAAATTTTTTTCCCCCAAGTCACATTTACAACCTGCTTCCTTTAAAAAAAATGAGATCAGTATCTTAATTTTAATTAAGTAAAAGACTGTTAGCTAAAGCCTCTTGAACACATAGCATGAAAAATAGGAAGGATGCCAAGGAGTTATGACTGCTGAGATAATTTCATCTTGCAAGTTGGGGCTCCAGGCGTGTGTCCTTCAGCTTAGTTTCCAGCCCATCTATTGACGTCGGAAGCAGCTTGGCACCCGGTGAATGTCACGGTAAGCCGTGCTGTCACCTGGGGCTCCGAGTCCCCTGTGAGACGGGGAGCACGGTCAGCAGAGGTCGCCTGTCGTGAGAGAGAGACAGTAACAGGATCTTCTTGGGTCACCGAGCAAGGAAGCGCTGGGCTGTCTCAGAAAATGTGTCAGAATTCATACGTGCTATAAAGTACTTCATCGATAACTGGGAATTGAGTTAGCAGTCATTCCTATTAGGAGTTGTTTGAAATGCTCTCAGTGTGTATATTTATGGAGGACAATTATCTAATTACTGGCTATTAATGAGTATCTGTAGTCTCTAAACCTACTCAGGGAAGTGAGGGATGTCAGATTGATTGATTGTTCCCTCAGTTCTTTGTCTCTCCTTTCTCTCTTGTTCAACATCACAGCCAAACTCCACACTCTGTATTATAGGCAAAGAAGAACTGTGTTGCACTACCTGCTGCTGAATCCTCTCTGTGTGGGATTTGTGTTCTGACCTGACAGCTCAGGTTCTGCAGCTGGCCTCGTGCCAGCTGCTGCTTCCCCCTCAGCCTGGAAGCCAGCACACGGCATCAGGGCTGCAGCAGGGCAGCAAGGTAGATGCAGTTTTTTCAGTACTACACATTTTTACTGCCCCATCTTCTGTGACTGGGTAGCTTTGTGGAGATCTTGCTTTGGCTGAATTTCCATTACTTATTAGCTATCTCCCTTTCCCTAAAGGATTAAATAGATTACTTTGCTGCTAACGCCTAGATTGACTTCAGAGGTAGCTTGGATCCAGATATTAGTCTTGCACTTTAGTGCTTTTAAGAAGATTGCTGTAATGGCAGTAAATGAAGCCAAATAAAAAATACTGCATTATAACTTTATGTAGGTAGTGTGTATATGTATAAAAAGGTATATTGAGTTGCCACTCCACCCTCAAGACTTAACTGGAATTTGCAAGACCATGAATTTACTGTTAACATAGAACAGCTGCAAGAGCACAGTGGATTTAAACTGTTCAAAACCTATTAAAATCTCTTTAGTGGTCCTTAGGCTTAGGAGGCAGAGAGAAGAAATTACTGTTTTGACAGAGTTGTTAGTCTTACAAATAGCCCTGATGGCTTCCAAGTGTTTGCAGAAGTGGGCTCTGAAATGTTAAAACTCCAGTTAGTCATGAGCAATTTTTGGGAGGATTTTTTAAACTGATAATCTTGAGATGCACTTTGGACTTAGAAAGCCTGTCACAGTGAAGGGGTCAGTGCTGTCAGTGCTTTGCTGGTTGGGCACACTGGGATTGGCACTGTCCCTGCTGGTATTGCATCTGTGACCGAGCTCTTGCTGCCGTCCAAGGAATGTGCACAAAGGCAGCTTTGTTCCCTTCTCCTTGACCCCAGGGAATCAGTGCGTGGCCAGCATGCCCAGACCATTTGCTGCAGAAGATCAGAAGCTCTCTGTGGAGCTCTTGAAGAGGAGGATGTAGGGGCAGTTGCTTTGAAAGTGAGCAGAAAACCACGTTTGTTTTGTTTAACATTTTAGACAATGTATAATGGTCTCAGGATACAAATGGAGATTTATATTCAATATTCACGGCTCTGTAGGGTTTAATAGTTTACTTTTTATGTTAAAAGTGGTAACCAGGTGTGGATTTGCTGCAAATGCTCTAAAAACTGAGCTGTGCTCAGTTAAATCTCCCTGGCTATGGCTTTGTTTGGAAATACGGAGCAAAAGCTCTGTCAGCTAATGCACCCCTACTCCTGTGCATCTGATGCCTATAAGGAAAGTCCTCCAAACAGTTCCACCAAGGACCATCCATTCAGTCTCTAAACAAAATGGCTCTGTCTTCTTGTAGGCTGTTGTTCTGGCTTTCAGCTTGCTCTGTGTTAATGGCTTTTTGAAGTGACTTTTAAAAAGCAAACCACAGTGTTGGCTTCTTGCATGAGGCACTCTAAGCAGATGCAAGAACCTGGCATGGAAATCAAAGGAAGCAGTTATTTGGTGGAGGTGGGATGAGCCAAAGCACTTAGCAGGCATCAGTGGAAGACAGTAGAACCTGACCAGCCCCTGCTGACTCTTGGAATGAGCATTGCAAAGGCAAGGCAAGTTCTTCATCTAATTTGGGGGACACAGATCCTGAAGGAAGGAGATTTGTCAGCGTTTTGCAGAGCAGATGGCTGTATATTGATTTGGATGGAACTATTTTCATTTCAAGTCCTCTGCAGCAGCAGGAAAAATATGATTTCAGTCTCATAGCTATATTTATGTCTGTAATTGGTAGTTAATACAATTCTGGTCAGAGTTTGCAGGATCATTTCTTTTGTTAGGCAGACAGGAGACAGCTTCATCCATTAGCGCTAATCCTATTTCATGGGAAGCTCGATGTTTAAATGTTAGACAGATTTGCTCCCTGGTTGACAGTAACTATTGCATCTTTGTCCCCCTCTAAAACTGGAGGATAAGCATGGATAAAGGTGGTGGTATGGCACCTGCTACTGGGTGTTTCTGTAAGGAAGTTTTTGGGATGCCTAATGAAGTCTGAACAGCTTTTACTTGATGGTTCCTGACTGTACAGTCTGAGATGCCTTGGGTTGCACAAAATGAAGGTTGTTATGTGGGAGAAATGGTATGGGATTCATTATCTGCCAATGAGTCACCTCATTTGAAGTCTGTCTGGTCATTGTTTTCTCTGATAAAAGAGAAATGTACACGTCAGTGGAGTGGAAGGCTGTGATCCCATCTAGACTGGCAAAGGACAGCAGAAGGATGTGCCTTCCTGCTGGTTGATCTTAAGGAACACCAAGGGGTGCTGGTCCTCATTTTGACTTGTCTGCTATAAGCCCGGGGCAAATGGCTCAGTGTAACTCTTGCCAAATGGCAAAACACAAAGGTATTTTTCCTCAGAAATAAGCTTGAGCTGTATAACTTGAAGTTTAACATGTACTTGTTGTGGAGGACCCTCCCAACTTTTTAAATTCCAAAGCAGGCCCTGAAAAAGTCAGTCAAGTTTTGATTATAACTCAGAATTCCCTGTGGAAGGGGTATGTGGGTAATCATTACAAACTACTGCAGGAAAACTAGCCATGGGAGTGCCTGTGATCAACAGAATCAATTTTTTTTTTCTCTTTAACCTTCAAAATTGTGCTTCCCCCTAAAAGGGAAAGGGAGGAAAATGAACTGCACCTGACAACTAGTATGACTCATCAGATAATTCTAGTCAGATGGCAATTATACCTTGAGTTGTCATTTTAAGGACAAAAATCTGTAGTAGCACATGCTAAACCCAGCTTGGTAACTCCTGTAGCTAAAGCACAATGGTGTTATGTATTCTGCAATGGGCTCATATCCTGGGGAGCTCTGAACTGTAGCTGGCACTTAGTCTGGCCTTGAAAAAGGCAAAACGTGCACATGCATGGGCACCAGAGGACCAGAATGTGCTGCTTTGAAAGAGGAAGATAATAAGAGATCTGCCAGGTTGAATAAAAAAAAAAGGGTTCATTCAGAGGCATCACAGAGTAGGCTGACAGGAGGTGGAAGCAGAAGAGCTTGTGCAGGAGATGTCTGAATTTGGCAGAGATTTAAAATTCAGTCTAAAATAAAGTTAGTTGCGTGCAGGCAGAGCGAATGTTGAGCCTGTACACTCTGTTCAGTGTGAGCACATTATGGGAAAAAGTGATATTTCCATCTGAAATTCGTCAGAAAGCTTGGGCAAGCTTAATGCTGGAAAATGAGGAGTTTAAAGAAATTCAGATGAATTCTTTACTGAATATGAAAGGTATTTGGTTGTTAAGGGTTTCACCTGCTTTTTAAAATAATTTTCAACTTCCGTTGGTTAAGAAAACATCTAAAAAACTGGCATAAGGCAAAAGTGGTGGTATGGTTGAAATGTGAAATGGTTTTCTTCTCTTTTAGGATATAATTTTGGTAGTTAAGGACCATTTAAGTCTATCATACCATTTATAGGATCTCTTGTAAACTGTTAAAATTATCTGAAGTATAGAAAGGCAATAATGATAAATGCAGTTCAGACACAGAAGAGTGCTGGGTGATGTGTGGGTGGGAGAAACGGGAGCTGAGATTCACTGGAGATGGGCTGATCCCGGCACGTGTGCTCGTAGCCCAGCCTCCTGCCTGGGTCACGGGGGAGGGCGGTGCCATCACCTACACTTGGGTGAGGATGCTCCAGGAACCTGCACGGTCCTGCTGCCAGGCTGAGCCAGAGGTTTTTCCATGTGGCTGCTCAGCTCCTGGGCAAGAGCTTAGGGGTGAAAAGAAGGGGACAGAACCTCTAGCAAGTTCTGAATTCACACCTGCCTGTTTTTTCAGGTTTGGAAAGATTTTACAGAAAAGTGATGCAGTGTATAATGGTGTTAACCCCATGTTTCTGTGGAAGTGAATGGTGAGCCTGCTGTGCCCATGCTGCCCTTGCTGGTCCCAACTGGAAGATGCACTTCTGTTATGGTTTGGGGTATAGCACTGTCCAGGGTGTGCTGTCCTGTGCCCCATCTGCCCAAAATATGTTTTGCCAGTAGCTGCTAAGAAGTTGCACAGATGTCTGTACTGAAGACCACATTTGGGTTCTTTTGCTGAATGTTTTGTATTTCTGTTACTGTGTCTGCAATTATGAATTTTCCCAGAGTAAATACACAGAATATGAAAATGAAGTTATTGAGGGCACCAAGTAGCTTTTATTTAGCAATCATGTATGAAGGAGGAAAAAAGCAATAATAAGAAACAAGATCTTAAATTCAATTACTGAATGTTTTGCTGAGGCCAAGTGGGAACCTGTCATCTAAACTAATAAAACAACCAAAACCCATTATCCTAATTGTCTTAGTTATAACTACTGAAAATTTACTGGGGAGCAGTGGAGAGTATTCATGAATTCATGATACATCTGAGAACATGGAAGCTTAATGTGTTTTTCCTGTTGTTTTTTTTTTTTTTTTAGGTAAGTAACCGAAGGGGACATGAAGAATTGACATTTAAATGGCCAGCATGTTGCAAAAGGTATTTCAATTTAGATTCAATAAGAAATGTACAAATAATGAATTTGAGTACATACTTTGAGTGTTTCCCTCTTTTTTTTTTTCCTTTTGCTCTATTGAGACTGTCTTGGCAGAGAAATTAATGAACCTGGGTCCAGCTAATTAACTGGAATTATTTTACTTGCTATAAAAGTAGTAATAATAATAATATGATGGTGATGGTGAATGAAACATTTAAGTGTCATTCTTGAAATCTCTTTTTGCACTGGTGGTCACTGGAAAGTCTGCCTTACATGCTGATTACAAAGTGATAGATGCATTGCATCTGCTTGCTAAGACATGATACCACTAAGTAACTGTGAGGAAGCTAAACCCGGATTTGATCCCTAAACAGCTCCTTCCTTGGCAGCCAGATGGATATGGAGGTATGTGAGGCCCTGTCTTGCACTGGGAAACAATGCCTGTAAATGTGGTGGGAACAAAATGCTGGAGCTTCTGCTGGTGGCACCCACACAGAGGCATCAGAGGAAACCCAGCTCTGTTTGGTTTGCAATGCCTCTCCTACTGATGGTTTTTCACATCGCTGATAATCGATTATAATTCTGTGGAATGTTTGTTGTCATGTTGTCATGTTGCTGTCTGTGAATTCCCTCAGGAGGGTGTAGGTTGATGGGAGAGCCATGGTTACAGAGAGCAATTCCTGTTAATTCCAATTAGGGATGGTAATACAAAGCTGTTTGGAAGAATCCTCACGAAGGCTGGTTCAAGGAAGAGGATTCTGGGTTGCAAAAATGTCAGTGCTTCCTAATTATTTCCATTAGAGTGAAAGTTATGCTTCTTAATCTTTTTGACAAAAGGGTGCAAAGAGGAAGACAGACCTATTGATTAGGAAATGTCTGGGGACAGAGGCAAGTTCTGATTTCAGTGAGGCAGAATGGAGATTTATCCCTGAATTTCCCACTTCTGAAGAGACTGTGGAGTCTAATGGATTGTTATCCGTTCTCCTTCCATCAATTTTGAGTTAAAAACCCCAGACTATATTGGACACAAAAATTAAGTATTCTCTGACAAGACTTTTGGCTGAAAAATTCTGATTTTGCCTTCTATCGACTTTTCACTATTGGCTACATGTAACTACTTCATCTTTCTCTGCTGTTTTTCCTGATTTTCCTTTGTCTGCTCTGGGATTTTGGTGGCAAAGAAATGTCATGGAGAAACCAAGGCTTACCTGAAGCTGATTTAGTGAACTCAGTTTGGGAATATTTTGGTTTAAGAACAAATATGTCCAATTGAAACTTTGGTTGCACTTAATTATTCTGATTTGCATTTTAAATAAGAAGTATTTTGAAAGATGGGGTATGAAAGTGTTGCAGCCAAGCAAGAAAACAAATGAATTTTTCTTTTCTGAAGCTTGCTGCAGTTTTACTGTCTCACAGGTCTTTGTGAACAGAAGCACAGACGTATGAATGTGTACAAGTTCTGCTTTTTATCAGTGAATAAGTGCCTTTGTGGGAACTAAAAGGTCTTTCCTATTCCCCAGAGAGTTCCACAACATCATTTTAGCCTTTGAAAAGAGAAAGTTCTTGGCTAACGTTAAAACAAAATGCTGCTGCTTGTGGCCACTCTAGATTTTATTTTTTTTTTAAATTTGAGTAGCCAGACATTTTAAAAACCCTTCAGTGATGGAGGGGAGGCAAAACTCGCAGAAATTTGGGAATGGAGGAGAAACCCACAGTGCAGTACAGCCATTGCTTTCTGCACATGGAGTTCTGAGCACCAAGAACCCCTGGTTACTTGGGACTGCTAAAAATTTATATAAAATGAGCAGAAACTACTTGTGCACTAGTTTCATTTAGTAAGCAACAATATTAGGTCTGGTGCAATGCTTACTGAATGCCTCATGTATTTGCTAAGTGTAAAATGAATTCAAGTTGGTCCTGAATACATTTGTGCCCCATGGGCTACACTAGGATACATTGTGGGGAAACAGATATAATGGTATCAAAAGACAAAATTAGAGTGATTTGTTTCAGGCAATTTAGTTTATTACATTTGACATCTTATCAGGTCTCTGAAACGTAACTAGAAGCTTTCTCTTGGAAACATGTCGTGTCCTGTCTGTCTTAATGACCATCAGTAGTTGCTGTAATTATGTACCTTCTATCAGAAGCCAGCAGAGACTCTGCTGCTGAGGAATACAAAATTCCTTTATTTTTTTAATGGGAATAATAGTATTATGTCTTGATAAGTTTTCAGAGGTCGTCTCAGTAAACCAGGCATTGCTCTGTGAGCTACATCATCACCATCTCGAATGATATTGATTCTTGAAGTATAGATTAATTTTTTTGTTTCTCTGTTTTTAGTTGGTACATTACATTTTTGTCTATTGAGCCATATGTGTGAGTCTGAGCTGTCAATAAAGGACTTTACCATCTTGGTGTCATGTTGTCAGTTAATTCAGATAAATGCCAAACAACATGCTAAGGTCAGGGATTCACAAAGGTAGGTCAAAATCCTCTAAGCTTTCAGGTTCTCTAGGAATTTTGCCTTGCCTTTTAACATCAACAGTTTCTAGCCTGCATGATCATGGAGGTACCAGTGGAAACATGGACCATGTCCACGCAGATTTCTCAAGAGGTAGGTGTTCTCTTTTTCTCCAATATACTAAGGAGCTGGTAATCAAACCTCTCTGTGTGTGTGTATCTGTTTTTATATCCCAGATGGAAATGTGTTCATTTGCCTTCAGTGGGTAACAAGGTGGCCAGTGCTGTGCTAGGCAGCAGGGAAATGCTGCCACGTGTTTTATTCTTCAAGCTTTTGACAAAAGGCACTTGTGCATTTTTGGCACCTGGTCTCCCCAGCTTTCTCTAGAGCTGGGCAGCAGAACAGGTGTCATCCATTCTTTCCTTTTTTGTCTCTGGCTTGGTTGTAAACAGCCACATTTTTTTTTTAGTGGAGATCGTGAACTGGGGCAATTGCAAACAGCACCTGATAAAATGCTAAGAGAAGCACTAATTTTTGCTGGGGAAACTGAGGTGACTGTTGGGGGGGTTTAATATCAAACTTCACCAGAGAACTTGCCAGGAGTCTCTTAACATCATTCCCCTGTCTTTTTAGTACTGCAGAACCAAAAAACTCTGTCAATAGTAACTGACTGGCAAGCTCTGATAGATCTGCTAACTGGAAGATATTTCTTGTGTCTTGTGATTTTGTGTGTTTGCTGTGTCTTTTTGGGTTTTGAAACATCTGACAAATTCTGTGGCTTGCCAATATACAACTCATATTGACGCCAGTAAGCATCTAAAAAGTGTTTTTATTTTTGTAAGGACTGGTATTCATCATCAGGTGGTGGTGACATGTAGATAAAGAAGTTGTCCCAAGAAAGGAAACTTGTTTTTCCAGACCTGGAACAGTCGATCTGCTTACCAAGTATTCTTGAGCCTGAGCTGTTGTTTAACTCAAGCTGATTCTGAGTTATTGGCTGTTTGACTGTGTCCCACACTCTGGTAGTGGCATTTTTCTTCAGGTAACTTCTTTGTCATAGTAATGAAAAAGGCTGTAAGTGGAGGACATGCGTGCTTGTATTAAGATTTTTTTCCAGTGAGTGATGAAAATTTTAGAACTGCTAGAAGGCTCTTACATCTGCACCTTTATAATATTGTCCTGCTGTAAAAAAAATACAGCACTAAAAGGTTTTTTCTTTGTGTACATTAAAAGTGAAATTGCATATTTGACATAAGTGTGAGAAATGGTTGTATGTGCAAAACATATTTTTAAATTCTCTCTAGATATATAATCATTTTAAGTTGTGGCTCTCGTCTGCCTGCTTGGATTTTCTAAGGAACAGATATCTACATCAGGAAAAAAAAGCAGGATTGCATTTCACATTAACTGGTGTTTTTGTTGGCAGCCTAAGGGGACATGAAAATTTAAATGGGCATAATGAATAAATTACCCTTTGACTTCAGACTGTTCCTTCAAAACAACAGTGGAATGGTGTGTGGTACATTTGCGCTGCTTTTTGCCTCAGTGTATTTCTTTGTAAGGGGCTCATTTTCTCCATGATGAATTTAATCCATCATGATCTCCCCTGTACTACAAAAAGCAAGGAAAAGCTTTATTTTTATGGTAACCAAAATGAGCACGGAGAAGTCAGGATTGTTTTGTCTTCTTGAGGTCTGTGAGTAGGAAATGGGAGAAATTCCAGAGTCTCTATGAAGACTTGAAAGTATTTCAGGTTTGCTATTGATTTTCACATGGAATGAGTTCAGATGCTGGGACAATTAGCAGCTGAGCTAAATCCAGCTGAGGCCAACCTCTGCTCCAGCAGAAATTGAAGCTAATGGGCCGTAAAGGCAGGGAAGATAATTCCAGTGTCCAGCACTAGTCTGCAGCTAGACTGCCACCAGAAGGAGTGGGAGGTGGGATGCGCTGGCCAAGGGCTGAATGCCGTGCAGGGTGACTCAGAACTCCATGGGATTGTGTAGCCATGCTTGAAAACTGCTTCCACTTTAGTGCCTGGGAAGGAAATGACTGTGGAAAGCAGCTCTTGCTTGAAGCAGTCACGGTTTAAGAAGCAGATTGTATGTGGCTCTTTGGTGGCTTGTTCTCTTCTGAGTTGGATTTTTTCCTTTTCTTTTTCTCTGGGCATAAAAACAGAAGGAGGAAGCCACTTCAAATAGGACAAAATCTCCCAAGGTGACTTTGCTTTTCTTAAAAAAGAGCCCAGAGTCCAAAATCTGAGGAAGCGTCTCACATGGTCCTGAGCTTTTCCAGTTTATTTGCCAGACAAAAAGTAAAACCTGACATGTGAAGCATTGACTGCAAAAAGCAACAGGTTGGCTGCCAAGTTTTTTTAGTCTATATTAGCCTTTCTGCCAAAATCTTATTTGTTTTCTTTTACCACAAGCATGGCAGACAAAAGGACATTGTTTTTCCAGTGAGAGAATGGGTAGTTTTTATCGGCCAGACAAATTTCTTACATTCTGTTTATAAACATTTGTTCAGAAAACATTTCATTCTGATGCAGCTTTTGCAGTTTCTTTATTGTGCCAGAAGAGATGAAAACATGGGCCTGGCCACTTTGCAGAGCTGCTTTTAAAGATAATCTGGTTTTAATGTTTCAGACAATCTCAGATAAGACATAAATGCAGAATATTGTTGCTTTTGCTTTTCTCCATCCGTGTTCCAGTGCTATTTCTGGCACAGGTAGAGGTTGAAGATGGGCCAAGGTACACATCCTTGCCAGGGTTTCAAACAGCACCAAAGATTTGGGAGTGTCAAATGTCATCCTTTTGAGCTTGTGCCTGCTTCTAAGTGTGTTTGTGTACTGCAGAATTTTCACTCTTAAATCTTTAAGTGCCTCTTAAAAATGTACATCTAATCTTGTGGCAGTCTGAGTGTTTCATGCATGCTCTGCTCTCTCTGAAGATTAGTTTGATTGGCTCTATTTCAAGAGTCGATGGGAAATCCATTGGAAGTGAGATTTGTGTTGGATACAAGTGTTAATGGTTGAAAGTTTTCCACGGACACCGTTGAGGGCAAACTAGGTCAGTCTCATCACTCTTTGCTGTAATGGATAGGCCTGGGTTTTTTCCTTCCTAAAGTATCAGTGGCATGTAGTTAATACATCTGTTCTCATAAATCATTTGCTTCCTTAGGCTGTTCTACAATGGCATGAAATAATAATTAAAAAATGATAATACCCCAAATTTTTCATCCATTAAAAGTGAACAAGATGAGGTACCAGAATCTTCCCTCCACATATACCATAGGTTAGGAATGCAAAGCTTTTAATGAACTGTCCAGCTAAGCCTTCTGTGTATTCCCCCACCAAATCCATTGTCCAGATTTCTCTGGGAAGGAGGAAATGGGCTGGCATGTGTTGTATGTATTTTAAACCCACTGTAAACTACTGCTCTGTAGTTTTCACAGCCACCCATGTCTGTAACATCTCTAGTGAGAAGGCTGCATGGCTGCAGAGGTGGGAACCCAAAGGCAGAGGAAGTGATTTTGATTTCCTTTCTGTGCTTGAGCCTTTCAGCTGAAGAAGCTGGTGGAAGTTGGGCTGCTCTGCTGCCTGCTCTTGTTTTGATCAGGCTGGAGCATCACAGCAGTTTGTCTCATGAATTTGTAGCCATGAGAACAAATTAGGATCTACTGTAATGGTAATTATGTTAACTAAAATGGTCATAAAATGATAGGGAGGAAGCTGCATGTATCAAAGCTGTGCAATCAGTATTCTCCCCAAACATCTCTAATGAAAAGAAAATATCAGAGAGTGTGTGTGTGTGTAAGTATATACGCATGTGAGTGGGTGTAGAGTGTGTAAGTGTATGCTAAATAAAACAAAGTCCATATTCATGATTTGAGATTAGCGAATGTTAATGGACTTAAAAATTCTCTGAGGGGAGTCAGCTGATGTAGCTGAGTTAAAAACCCAAGGCCCTTGGATAAAACCCTGCCAGGATAGGTAATGGACACTTTCTGCTACATTTATCTGTTTTCCTTAGACATAAACAGCCATTTTTTACAGACACTAAAGAGTCTGTTTGCAGCTTGTTGTACAAGAGATTTTTAAGCAAATGCAAAATAAGTGGATTGAAATCAAAACTGCTAAGCAGGGCCTTTGGAATGCTGTAAAGCTGAGGCTGGTGGTTATGGAGTTGCAGAGAGCCTTCAGCTGCACCTCCTGACTGGAGGAATTGCTGGGGGGTGAACATGAGGCAACGTGCAGTGTAAGGGGCTGCTGGGACCCACATTTAATAACTGTTCAAGGAGAGCAGTTCATGGTTTCTGGACTGATCTAGTCTTCCAAAAGTTAAAATGGAGTAGCAGCTGGAAAACCTGAATTTTGCTTAAAAATTTGAAAAATGCTGAAGCAAAAGACTGATCCTCTATAATTAATGTTCAAGGTTGGACGAGTGTTCTAAAATGTATCGGAAACAGAACAGAGACTTCCCAAGGAAGGCCTGTACTGTCCAGCAGAACTCTGGGGGTGATTGCAGGGGAGGGGGAAGAAGAAAGGATCCCCCTGTTAAGAAAAAGGTTAATCAAGTTTGTTTATACCTCCCTGTTAGGAAGATTAGATGGGAGGTGCCACTTGCTCCCTGTCTTCTCATAACTCTACACCAGTTTTTCTGGCTGAAGACTGAGCTCTGTGATGGCCAAAAAATTATGTAACACTTCATTCTCAATCCTCTTTCTATTTTGTCAAATGCTGTTTTAAAGATCACTTTGGTGATAGTATTGTAACCATAAATATGCCATTAACTAGTGACCTGTTACCTGCTTTGTTCTTCAGACAGGCTGAAAACCTGCAATGAAATAACTTTGGACCTTCAGATCCAAACCACATTTGTCATCCATAAAAGCTGCATTTCAAGATCAGACCTGAGGGTCTGTTCCTCAGTGTTTTCTCCTCAACAATATCCACAGCCTGGTTCTTGGGAAGAACAGGAACAGGGCAAGCATATCTGATACTTCCCCTAAATAATCTCCTGGCCTCCAGCTGTTTTTGGCTCAGGATTTCCTGAGCTGCATATTGTCTCTGTGATTTAATAACCCTCAGTGATTTTTCTTTCACAAACTTTTCCCTCCTCGAGCTGAGCTAACTCCTTTCCCCAGGGAAATTCCTGCCACCACCTCTGTTCTGACCACTGGGCTGGGACACACAAAATCTGCTCTCCTAGAATATAGGACGTGTTCTTATATCTCTCAGGGAGAGGAGATACAAGGCTTAAAGAGGAAAGTAATAATATTACAGATTATGAATAGTTATTGCTACAGTTGAAATATTATTTTGAATACAGGCATATGGTCAAGAACAAACCCAAAGCATTTTAAGAAGAGAATACCATGTACCAAAGACAGGAATCCTTATCCAAATGACGAGGCTTTTGTGTCTTGGCAGTGCTTGACTGTTTGTCTTGTCAGTTCTCTTGCTCTCCTAAGTATGGCTTTATTTATAAAATATTAGCTTTCCAAAGGAAGCCATCAGGAAATGAATAACTGTAGTCACAGCTGGGTTTAAAAAGGGAGGATAAAATAGGAAGCTCCATCCATTTTGTGTGCTGAGTGATGCAGGACTTTTGTGAAAAAGCTGCTATTGATTTCATAACACAAGAAATTAATGTACTTGATTTTCTTTTTTTTCTTTTTTTTCTTTTTTTTTTGGCATTACGTGTTGTTTCTGTCTTTCCTTTCAAATGATGTTGCTGATGACTTTTGTTTTTCTATTTTTTGGGTACCTTCCTGATTTTAAACTAACTTTGTCAAAGTATAGGAACTTAGAAAATTCATCAAAGATGGGAAATTTGGCCTTATTCCATGGAGTCAGTTCCCTTATGGTAGGTCTTTGGTGAGGCAGGGCTGCTCAGGAGAATATTCCTCCTTTTTTCTCTCCTCACAGTACACCCAGGAGCACCAGGACACATCTGGGCTTTAAGGTGCTGTAACATTCAATGTAAGCTGTGCTTATAGAGCCTGTGACTTGTTCAGTTTTGGATGAATTCTCTTGGGCATAGCACACAGCCTGTTTATCCCTGATATGGCAGCCAGATTTTTAAGGCTGTGCTCCAAAGCATGAATATTCTACAGGTTTTCAGCGAAAGGGTGATGAGAATTTGCTTAAAATAAACTGTTCTGCACATGCAGTTTTTTTATAGGCCTAGACTGTCAGCCAGAGATAGATGCCAAGCACTGGGAGGGTTATAAATGTGGTGTAATAAGAAGCACCATGCCTGATACTGGAAATCACTGGACAGTCTGCAAGTGTTGCTCTCTGCACCACAGCAGTACCAGCTGTTGGTGTAAGAATTTATTCTGGTTTATACAATCCCTAGTCAGGGACTTTTAAGAAAATGTTTTGCTCTTTTTAAAATAATTTCTACTTTAATTGCCAGTGGGTGGAATTATGAAAATGCAGAGAGCTGAATTGATGCTTGAATAGCTTGGCACATTGTAGTATTATATTGCTATTAAAATAAATACTGCCAAAAGGCATCTGTATAATAGCAGAGATTGCATTTGAGTCTTAAGTGACAGTACCTTTGCAAAAAATACAAGTCCAGATATTTATTTAAGTACCACAGTGATTCTTCCATCACTTACTATTCCTTTAAACCTCATGCTACCCATCTTTGGGATATTCTCTGAAAGCTGAGCTGCTCTCTCCAAGCATATATATCAGTTATGGGTTTTTTTGTTACATCATTGGGATAGAATCCGCTTGAAAATGATGTTTTTCCAAGGTTTGGGAGGTGTGTGGTTGATGATTGTTAAGCTTATTTTTGAGTGTGTGACTGTTTTCATGACCTGTCCGTCACTTATAAGAGGTCTGGACACAATGAATTAAGAAAAACAATGTTTAGGAGTTATTAATTTCTGTTTTTTTCCTAAGCAAAATGTCCTTCATACCTTTCTTTAAACAAAATGAAAAAGCTTAATTAGTTTGTGCTGTTTAGTGTACTTTATGCTTACCAACCACCAAAGAACAAACTCTATCTTATTAATCATTTCCTTCAACTAAAGTCCTGTATTAATGTAGTTATAGCATGTAAGAAGCAGTTAAAGCCCAAAGCATGCCTAAGTTCCAGTTTCCAGGAGAAGCAGGGTTATTTATATGGGACTGAAGGGCAGCATTTCTCTGACAAAGGCCAATGTTCTGGAATGAAGATTCAGTGGGAATGATGGTCCCCTGCCAGCCTGCTGGAGAGTGGGTACTGTGTACTGTTGTCACTAAGCCAGGAGACAAGCCAGAGCAAGAAATCACACTGAAATAATTTTCTTTATCTGTGAACCAGTCAGGAAGCTGTAGCTGGGACAGCAGTGAAGCAAAGTTATTTAAAACCACTGATAATTAAGACATTTTAAGTGGTGGTTGCTCTGCTATGTAGCTTACCCTTTAACATTGTTTTAAAAGAATATTCGATATGTAGTTACCAGTTTGTTTCCTGTGTTACACTTGAATTGCTTCTTTTTGCTCAGTAATAAAAAGTGATTAGTATTTAAGCAAGGCAGACTTTCATTCAGAAAGTGTCTACTAATAATTCTATTGATTGCTGCTGAGGGATATCATTGTGCCATGATTTATTTTTTAATTCCTTAATCTCAATGGAGGAAGGGTGTTTTTCAGACAATTTCTAGGCTAAACCCGTTGAAATTATAGCTGCTGAGAGAGATTTCTTAACTATTTTGGCAGTGAGTACCTTACTGCAGCATTTCTGTTTATTCATTTTCCCTCTGCTGCTTGTTCTGTGTGTCTTAGCATGGTATTTACATGGTCAGTTGGTAAAATCTTTCTTTAAAGACTGCTCTCAGGTACATGAGGCAGCTGCATGTGATGCACTGGAATGTTAAATAATTTGAATGGTTACTTAGCATGGCCAGGAATAATAATAATAATAATAATAATAATAATAATAATAATAATAATAATAATAATAAAAAAAATATTATGAAGATAATCAAGTAATTGCTAGTCAGCATGGTTCTGTGGGCTTTAATTTTGTGTGGTTTATTGGGGCAGATGGGGGCCATTTCAAATCCTGAAGGGCTGGGGCTGGTGTTCAGCTGTGGGCAGTGTCTTGGTGCAGGTACTGCTGCCTGCTGGGCTCCAGGAGGGAAAGGCAGGGCAGGAAAAATCTGTTTTACTGTCATGTTACATGTTAAGAAATGTCTTTATTTCAAGAGATTTGAAACCAGAAAAGCTATGCAGAGCTTGAAAAAAACAATGCCAAGTCAAACTTGAGAAAATTTTCCTTCTGTGTTGCATGAAGATCAGTCGTTGTTTGTCATGTTAAATGTGGCAACTTGGGAATATTGCACGTGTGACACCAGTTAAATCCCCCCCCCCCCCATTCTTTTATCCTGTTTTATTTGTCTCCATCAGAAATATGGGGGAATAAGTCCAATCCTATTTGCCTTAAAATCTCTCGTAAAGGCAGCGTGTGCCTGCTTCACCTCCCTTTGGCCGAAAGAGGGAGGTCTCTGCCTTCCTCAATCCCTCCTGTATGCTTATAATGGAAAAGAGAATTTGAGATAATCCTTATGCATTTGGGAAGTCTCTACAAACTTGTATGGAATGACAGTTTCTGACTGAAACTTAAAGGCTCAACTACAAACTTGAGATGAGCCAGATTTCTCTCTGGTTACCTGGTTAATAGTGAAGTGTTACACTAAAGTATTCTTAATCTTGGAAAGAGTAGGAGGAAGTTTTCCATACACTTTCCACTAGTGCTCAGGAGGTGATTTTTTTGGAAATGAAGGGGAATATTATTTTATAAAATGTAATGACACTTTTCCACTCTAGCTTTAAGGTAAGTGCTTGTAATTTAGCTTTTCAGCTCGAGGAGGTACCCAGTTTTATAATAAATTTTTTATGGACAAACTACGCAACCCCCCTGTTTCCTGTAATTTTCTGATAGATGCAAGGAGCCATGTAGGCAGCACACTGAAGTGCTTATGGAAGTCTTACAATTATGTCACCTACCTGAGGAGAAATGTAGACCTTTTACATTTGCTTTTACTCTGGGGTGATGCAGCTGTAAGAAATCACACCTATATTGTGTTGGGTTTTCCTTGGAGGTACACAGCTCACACTCAGGGTGTGTGCTGTGGGGGGAGTGAGCATCTGATTGGGAAAAAAAAGTGTATATGGATTTAGAGGGAATAAAAATAATAAAGGAAATAAAGTGTATATGGATTTGGATCTGGTGCTCTATTGCCACCTTCTGCTCATCCTTCTTTCCACCGTGCTCATGATGCAGTTGTGTTGCACTCAGTAACTTGCATTAGGGATGACATTTGATTTTACAGAGTTTGAGGGAAGCTGTGCCTAAAGGAAATGTCAGGTCATCTTCTGGATTCCTGAATGCAAAGCCCTGTTTGGATAAGGCAGAGAATACCTTCCATAGCAAAATGAATGATAGTTTTCATCAGTTTGAAAACTTAAGACGTAAGCCTTTTCTCTGGGCAACTAAGTCTGATTTCCATTACCTTAAAAGCTCACAAATCACAAACTGAAGCATCAATATTTGCTTATTGCATTGTGAATTGCAGAATATGAGAGTAATTTTAGCCTTTGGACACTTTAATAAGGAATAGAAGCAATTGTAGAAGCAGAATTGATTACTTTAAGTGCATTGATTTGTTCTGAAGATTTCTGTTTGGTGGTCTCTGGGAAGTGTTCCCCTGAATGTTTACCCTCTTGGTATTTATGACTTATTCTATGGCCTAAACACTGACTTTATCTCCTGCTGTTCCATTAGAAACTCAGGAAGAGAGAAATAGAAAATATCATCTCCCTTGTGGTGGCACTGGTAAAACTCTGTCCTTTTTAAAATGCTGGAAATATTGTGCTGTTTAAATGATAGCTGAAAGGCATATTCATTCTCTAGTAAAATTCAGGAGGGAGAGGGAACAGAAGAAACTTGATGCTGTTCCTGAGAGGTAATTTTAGCCAGGAGAATTGGATAGGAAGAGAATCAGTCTTGAAACTTGCCAGATTGAGATCCACAGGAGGAAGCAGGTGTATCATTATACACCTGTTTCTTCTTCTTCCCCTTTTACTTAGAATCTACAAGTAGCGGGTTCCTTTAATCTGCTCAACACCTGCAGTTTGTAAGGATAAAAGAATTTGAAGTCAAAGTTGTGGGAGAAATGTGGTACAGGGGAGAATGGCAGGTCCCCAAATGCATTGTATGCATTGTATTTTACCTGTGTTTACAAATAGTGCAAAGTAACATTTGTTTTGCACAAATTATGTGATTACACATCCAGTTGTTTGGGTTATTGTATTAGCTTTCAAACTATGACAAAAGCATTTTTCCAGGAGTTCCTATTTTAGTTTTCATTGCTTTCCTGCTTCGGAAATTTAAGTTTGGCATTTCTTGGATGTCAGCTTGTATAGTTTTATTTTAATTTATAGTTCACTAGATAACTTCATCAGCATCTGGTCTCTAATTTGAAATGATCTTCTTAAGGCTTAAGAATTGCAAATTGGATTGAGCCTAGTGTAAAATAACTGGGGGATAACAAAGTGTCATTTCACTCTTGTCAAAATCTGTATTTTAGTACCATTAAAAAAAATCTGTTGTTTTCCAGCTTAGTATCAATAAATGTGTTTAAAAATTTGATCTGGCTTGCAACTATTTTTCTGTAAGTGATTGTCTGAGAGTGTAATGATATCTTGACATTTAGTCAAGCTTTGACATTTTCTGTTAGAGCATATTAAACCTTCCTTCGTGAAGGTGCATTTCAATAGACCAGAGCATGACAGTCAGAGGGTCACCTTTGCTTCTGATGTAACGTCTGCCTTTTAGGCAAGAAAATAGCAGGATCGAACTCAGGCTCTGTCTGGAGCTACAGGACGTGTCAAATGCTTCCATGGACTGGAACTCCCAAATGCCCTGTTACTTCTTGGTTTTTGTGTAGCACTAAGCTCTAATGGAGCCAATCCAATTCAACAGAAACAGAAGAGTTTGTTAATCATTGTCTGCTTGATGCGTTGTGGCGATTTCTGTGGGCACATTTGTGTCAAATTTTTTCATCCAAGTTGTCAGAAGACTGGATTGAGGCCTCCTGTCTTTGATTGTCTGCTTGGGCACTTCCACAAGGCATTTCTGTGCAATTCTGGAAAAAATTCCTTGCAATTATCGAGGCAGAAGGAATGGGGGTTTCAAGTTGCAGAATCTTTTTGCATCATATGAAAAAAGCCAAACCTATATAAAATGAAATTCTACAAACTAGTTTGGGAAAATGTTTTTGTCTAGGAAACAGAGGAGGTAGGAGAAGTACTGATGAAGTTTTGATGCTCTGTTTCAGGAACCTGAGTGCCAGCCGATGTATAGAAAATTTGCATTTAACTTGTCTGTCTCAGTGTGGGACATTCTTTTGTATTGAATTTGCTGTACAGATGCTCAGAACTGAATTCTGCTGTCTTGCTCCTGTAAGGAACTGGTGGGGATGGTTTTTTTTCCTCTTTATCTCATAGAAGCTGGATCCCAGTTGCATTTTTGGGCATAGAAAATCAAAGGTCAGACAAGGGCATGGTCTGTTTTTGCCAGAGAAAGTGTCTGTGATCTGCAGAACAAGATGGTTGCTTATAGTGGGAACTGGCGTGAGGAGCTGGCTGCTCAGTGTCCTGATGTTTAACCCTGAGGAGTCAGGATCTAAAACAAACAGGCATGTGGTTGGGTGACAGTTACTGAGCCTGTTTGGGAAGGCAATGAATGAAAAAGCAGACAAGTAGTAGATTTAGCAAGTTCAGGGGCTGAACTTCCCTGGAACTTTAGACTGAGTGTCTTAATCCAGTTGTTTCTCAAATTCCCAGGGTGAAGAAGGATGTTCAAACTGCCTGCTAAGATTAAATTAATCACTGTTGATGTTCAGATAGATTTAAACTGCATGGATTTAAGTCTGCCTGGAGCTCTGTGTAGCTCTGCCTTCCCTCTGGTTTCCTTTAGGGCACTCTCTACCCCGAGCACTGTGACAGCAGGAATCATATGTGTTGCTTCCTGTGCTGGTTTACACTGGATGGTACTCCATGGATGGTACTCTTGCACTGTGGCTTGAAAATATGTTTTTTTCCTTGGTTTGGCTAATAATGTTAACTCCTAGTCTGCCTAACAGAACAGAAATGTCCTCAGGATACTGATCAGGGATAGCATCCTGTTAGGTTGAATCGAGGTCCTTGTAGAGGGAGGGACAGAGCTGTTGTGTATCAGCTGCAGAATGAAACATGTACTTAGAGTTTTTGGATAAGCCAGTGCTGAAATGGAGCAAATTTTCACTGTTGGTCCAGGTTTTATTTCAGTGAGCACTGAGGTAATGTTCCCTCCAGTGCAAATGGTGGATTGTCTCCTGCTGCTGATAAGAAACATTGCCAGAAATCTTTAAAGCACTGCGTGTGTCGGATGTGGGAAGCTCTGGCAGTGGAGGGGTTTGAGCTGCACCTTGTGTCCTCTCATGTGTGCATCAAGTCGTGCCTGTGTCAGGAGGTAAATGGCCATTCCTGCCCAGGCTGTATCCTGGAATCTCCTCCAGTGCTTAACTCTTCTGGAGCTATTTGCAAGTGCAGGAAAGAACAGGCTCCCTTTGGTCATCTTTGGCAAAACAAGGTGTGACACGTGGATAGATGCATTAGAGCTGTGTTTGACTTAGGAGCATGGAACTGGGAATAGAATTAATCAAAGAAAAGGCAGTAACTCCAGAAATGGAGGAGGGAAAAAAGGTATAGGAATGGGGTGAGGGAGAGTGAGGCAGGACAGGAGAAAACAAAGAAAGGAAGAACAAGTAGGGAAAGACTGACCAATGTTTGTCCTGCTTGCCAGTCCATTACGGTGAGAGTTGAAGGTGCCTGGGATAACCATGTACCATATCCTTGCATAAAAAGCAAAGGCTGTAATTTGGAATAATTTAAGATTTGCTGTGGTATCTAGGTATTGGAATCTTTTCCTAAGCTTTATAATGTTCCCTCAAGCAAGGGTCAGTGCATCCTGGTTAAGCACATGTCTTTGTTGTAGTGATAAACAGTAAACTTCCAACTTAATCTGTATCTTTGGGAAATGTGCTCTATGGATAATGAATGCTAGAAGGTCAGCAGGAGAGTGACCATGGCAACTCAGCTGCCATCAGCTGTTAGAGCACAAACCTATTCCCTAATGTTTTAGTACAAGCGCTCTTTTCATTCTGTGTGAGGGAAGGTCAAGGAAATGGCTCCCCAGTTTCACAGATGTGACTCCTGGGTTGATTGGCAGGGTGGAAAATCACGTTGCATGCTCTTCTGGGCAGGTAGAGAAATCCATTAGGAGACCCTGTGCTTAATGGGGCTGTGTGCAAGTGCTCATCTTTTTATTGTGTCCCAGTGGTCATTCCATGTCTATAGCTGTGAGTTTGGCACACATTCCAGAGGTTCAGGTACCACAGCTAATGGCCAGTGGTACATTTTTAGCCTCTGTTAGAAATGATTCAGTGTTTGCTATTGTATAGATCCAGTGTCTCTTCAGCCACAGGGGTGGCATGTTCTAGTAGAGCATTCCAAGCCCTAGATGGATTCCCAGCTGTCAAAAGCACTGATAATGAGTCTGCAGGATCTGCTGAGGGCAGGGGAAGAAAGGAGCTGCATAATTTCATTAGCCTTTTTACTCACAGGGAGCACATGCTTTATAACCTCCTCTCATCGATACTAATGCCTGTGGAATCCCTTTGCTGCATTAAACCCCAGCCAGTTGAGGAATGCCCCTTTGAGGCTGCAGTAGCTCAGTTCAGATCCTGACATTAAGCTACACATAGTTCCAGGGGTCATAATCCCAACATATCTCTGCTTTTCAATTTCTGTTCAGTTCTAGTCTTTAATTGAAAAGGAAGCATTTTATCCTTAATTGTGTTACTGCTCTTTCTTTCCTGTCCAAACCCGCTGCTGTTCTTTCTTAAGTGTCAGCTTTTGGAATTGAAAAATGCTGGACTTCTCATTCCAGTAACTGAACTTTTAATAACTTTGTAGTTGCTCCTTACATGATAACTTCAGCAGTGTAAGCCAGAAACATTGTTTTCTGGGAAGTTGTTGGCTTCCCATTCCTTTCTCTCTCCTCATCACTCAAATAGCCATAAGGAATCTGGCGAGATGAAGGCTTTTGTTGTCCCATGGAACCTTTTCCACAGAAAATATGTGGTCTGGTCCCACTCTGTTTAAGTTGGTAGCAAATCTGTGATAACCCAAGAGCCAGTGAAGTTCCCTGCATGTGTATGACCAGTGGCACTGTGTTAAACAACTTCGTGGTACAAAATGATGCCATCCAAGAATAGCATCTTTCCTTTGCTTTTTTAATTATGAATAGGCAGTACTGTTGGATTTGAATGGGAATCTCCATGAATTTATTTAATTGAAGATACTGGAGGCTTACAGAAATGCAGACCATTTAATATATGTTAATTTGTAATTAATTAATTATTAATGAAATACTTATATTAACAAATCACATCTTTATAATTTTTAAATAGGGTTTATGTTGCTGGAGGCTTATGAGTTTCTGGGTAAACCTTGTGATCAGGAGCTTGCTTGCTTGCTTTCCTATCTTTATTACAGTGATTTTCCTCTAATAAAGATTTTTCTTCTCTTTTTTGGTAGCGTCTCAAGTCCTTCTGGGTAAGCAATGATTTGCTTATTTGGGTTATTTGAGGGCAATGTAGACCTCATTTTTCTTGGTTTCTGGTTGGGAGCAGGAGATGGCTGAGTCATTTTTCAAGAGGAGTCCTTTTGTGTGTATAAACCCTGACCCTTTGTGTTGCTGTCAGCCATTTGATAGAAGGATTAATTTACTCATAATATTTTGTGCTATTAAGGCTCCTGACACATTTTAGAAACATTATCTTGGTGTAGTTGAAAGCTGCCTGCCAGCCAGTCCAGTTAGCAGGTGTGTATGGAATTAGAATATTTGGTAAAAATACAAGAAATTTAATGCTTTAGAATTGGTTTCACCACAGCAGTAGTGCCAGTCTTTTTCTCTCTATACATTCACATAAATCTAAAATTTCAGTGTGGTTTTTTTTCCCAATTTCTCAATAACATATGACCTGACATGACTGCAAACTATGGATCAGTGAATCATTTTGTTTGCATTCAGAAGTGTTTCACTGGTCATGTTTTACGTGGGTAAGATTTGGACACAGCCAAGAGCAATGTCCTAAACCCAGATATTATTTGCATTCTGGATGCACAGAGGGGACCCTCTGAGGGGAAATATTTTTCAAGGTGCTGGAATTCATTGGTCTTATTCACTGTTTTGTCAGGCTAGACATAGATCTCTGAAAATTGTGAACATGTGGCCATAGGAATGATTTTTTTACCTTAATTATATTTTTGAAAGGTCTAAGTGTATCTCAAATATATGAGAGCGTTTCAGTGGTGGTGAATATTTGCAAAGAAGAAAAACAGATGCTTTTTTTCTGTGGCAGCTGAGCTGAAGTCAGTGCTGACGTTCTTGTTTACAGCATGTCATCCTAGAAACAGACTATTCAGTAGATTCCTTGTTTTCTTTCAAGTCATTTGAAGTGTTAATTGTCGTGTACTCCTGATTTTCTTGTCTTGAGATAATGGAATCTAATCCTGACATGAGGCTATGGCAAGTACAACCCCAATATGCTAATGAAGCCACGTACTGTCATTACTGCTTGGAAAATTATCTGCAGAGTGGTTGCTGACCAGAGAAATCTGATGTTTGTTTTGAAGAGGGGTTATTTTTGTTGTGTTCTTTTTTTCTTTTTGCTTTAGATTTGTGTTTTCCAGCCCCTCTCGGTTTGGATGCGAGACGTGCTTTGTGGGAGGAGGTAATGAGAGGAGACAATGGCATCTGCGTTCCTTGCTAATTTTAACCTCCAGCTATCTTTCCTCTCAGGATGCTCCATGCACAGAAGAGCTTGTGGGCGAACAGGGAGCAAATGATTTTCCCCAAGTAAACTAATTATATGCCAGACAGAAGCGATTCTGCCAAAATGACTGATCTCCCTCCAAAATAATTCCAGAAGCTTTTTTCCAGCTTCCAAGGGGGAGTAGGAGTCTCATAGGTAGTAGCTGTGTTAGTGGAAGCTCTGGCAGAATCCAAGTAAGTATGACAGGCCTGAGCCTTTAGTGGGTGTGTGCTGTGTTAGCACAGCAGTTCATTACTTGAGATTGCATGTTTTGTAGTACTCATTCCACATTCAAAGTTCCTAAATTAAATGTGCACTTTGGGACAAGCTGATAAAAGCAGGAGTTGGTGCTAGGACTCTCATACCTCTGTTTGCAAGTGCCCTGGGTGTGTGAGTGATTACAGCTGAGGAAGACAATTTCCAGTAACAATTTGCTTGATGAATGAGCCTCCTTTCTTGATTGCAGATTGTCTGCAAACAGATTGCAATTTTAAGAAACTTGTTTGTTATTTATCATAATTTTGTGCATAATAATCCCCCCTCCTCCCATGAAAGTTGCTGTTGATAGTGAGATTTACTTTGTGGTCCTGAGAGGATGCCGAGAGCAAACTCCTCAAAGTGTGGAGTCCATGATAATCAAACAGCTAATGTGGGAACGCAGTTGGAGCAGAATCATACAGAAGTCGTGGGGATGTTTGCATGTAATTTTTCACATTATTTGTTCAGCTGTAACAGTGAGGGGAAATCGACACCATCTAATAGGCGGTGTAACATGAGCCTGGCGGGCTCCGGGGAGCTGCAGCAGCCGGATCCCCGTGTCCACAGCTCACGGTAATTGACAAGCCCTGCTCGCTGCACAGACCCAGCCGAGCACAGCTCTGGACTCTGAGCTCTGTTTTCATGCAGGGTTTGCTTCTTGTCAGAGCTCACTGGGGAAGTGCTGCTCAAGCAGCACACAAAGCTTTATGATGCCACTTCTACTGCGCTCGCTGTTATGTTCCTAAAAATGTTCTGTGCTTCATGGATATTGGTATGGTGTCCTTTCTTCTTAGCCATCTCCTCACAGGCACTGTGATTCTATTTCACTACTTAGCTACTTTCCAGCCAGAACAGAACCAGTGTCTTTTCTGTTCGGTTTGTTTGGTGGGGCTGGGAGAAAATGCCTGTGATTAGGGTAAACTGACCAGCCTGGAAGGTTCCTGTTTATTGGGACAGCAGATAGCTCTGGTACGAGCTTCCAGGCTGGCTTTGACTTGGCAAAGCTGTTACAGAAGTGAACAGGCCCTTCAGTTCTTGTCTGATCTTCCTGCTGGGGCTGCTGACAAAGGCTGTGTTTGTACACGTATTTCTTATGACAGCTCCTTGTCTTGGAGGAATTAGAAAGAGATCACCAGCTTGTCATGGAATAACAACCCTGTCCCTGCAGTGCTGAATGAGCTCTGCTCCAGCTCTCCTTGTTTGGGTAATCCTATAGCCAGCTAGCAGTTTACTGAGCCTTTGTGTCTCTTCTTTAAAAAGGATAAAAAAGTCCTATTCACATATGAGAGTTGGTTCTGTCCAAAGGTAGACTAGGAAATGTTTTATTTTAGTTCTTTCCTTCACAGTTTGGTTTGCCACAATAGACAACACGAAGTGTAGACTGGAAAGAGGCCAGGAGACCCATCTGCTAAAAAAGAGGGATCTTTGTAATTACAATCCAGTCGGCAGAGCCTGGGGATAAAGGCATACCTTTCCTCCTATGAATATTTTCATGAACTTTGCCCATCTGGAGAGATTCCCTCAGTGCCCTGCTAAATTGGGTCGTTTGTGTGGACACAAAGGAAAACAACAGAAGCTTGGTGTATGTTCCTGTAGTACTGTAAACTCTACCTTCTCACCAATTAAGTAGTAAAAGGATTCTGCCCCAGTTTGTGAACAAAACATTTAAACATTGCTCAAGGTCAAGGCATTTTTGTGTCCTATGCAAGTATATGATTTAATGCTCTGCAAATTGGATATGAGAGGAGATTTCTTGCTTTGGTTGCTGTTTTAAAGTTTTTGGTAACCAAAAAGAGCATTAAAACTTTGCTCCTGTAGTGATTACTGTTGTGTCCATCCACCTTTTCTACGTTTCCAGTGTGCCTGGCTCAGTATGATCCCTTTGTTGTTCTTTAGTTTTGATTTTTAGCTTCAAGCAGTTTCGAGATGAAGTTTCAAGATGAATTGGAGCAGTGGGGTCTTCGTGTGTGTGTTGGGAAACTGGTGCAAATGGAGATAGTTATTAAAAAATAAATAAAAATGGCTATTGCAGTGCATATATCCAGGTCACATCCAGACCAATTCACAGCAATGCCTTTTTTATTTTTTTGTTCAGGACAATAAAAATATCTCTGAAGAGGCATGTTGCACAAATTCAGTAAAAAACAAGCATAAAGAAAAACCCAGCTGATGTAACCTTGCAATCCTACCCTCTGTGACCTCTCTTTGTCGTAATTCTGACTGCCCTGATTCCCAGTGCTCATAAATATTCCATTACATCAGCAGCACAAAAGAAATTCCCTTGTAGCATTTCACAGAGAGACCAAGCTTCTTGTTAATTTTGCATAAATAATATTTCTCTTGATGCTGAAACCTAAATGCAATAACTCCTGAGTGTTGTTTGGATTGGTTTTGTTGGTTTCCTTAATTTGTAAGTGGACTAAGGGATCTGTTAACTCCAGTGGTTCCTCCATGTGTCCCTGTGTTATTAGAGCAATTCTCTTTTTATTGCTTTGCCTTTTCACTTGCAGCTGAGGACTTGGGGATCAGCTAGAACTTAACCTGAAGTTTCAAAAGAATAATTTTACAAAAAGGGGGTATAGAACCACAGCTGTAGCAGAGTGATTTCTAATCTCCTCGTGCTAATGGATCAGATCCTCTCGATAGAGAATGAAAACAGCTAATCAGCCCCGCAGCTTGTGTCCTCTTGACACTTGCTGTGTTCCAGGGCTCTTTTATGTTCATATCTAGTCCTGCAAGATTGCTTATGAACAGGGCTCTGGCAGGCCTCTGCTTTTTTACTCTTCATGTGGAGAAGAATTATACCATTAGAGGAGGAATAAAATAAGCAAGCGATTAAAAACCAATTTCAAAGACCTATCCTGAACATTTTATCTCTTGAATGCTTGATAGAAGAATTGAAAGAGTTTCTGTTTCAGTTTGGTCTGATTCTGTTTTCATCTTTGTTCTCTGTATGAGATAATGCTGTCACTTCATGACCTTTTAAGTACCATTTGCTTTGCTTTTTTATGATATGGTTTTCCCCTTATGTTTTTGTCTCATTTCATCATCATGCTGCAGATTACTGTGGAAAAGAAGCTACTCAGTAGGAGGGGCTCTAAACTATTTTTAGCTCTTTGGTATTTTGAGGAAGCAGCATTTATTTCAAACTTTTAAGTTGAATAAAAAGACCCTGTATTACATTCAGCAGCATGCCTCCACTCAGAGAAATTATTAAAAAATGTTCTTTAAGCTACATGTAAGTGAATAATGTTGGTAAGGTGTGCAAGTCAAGTAATTTACACAGTTAAGCCTGGGGTAATATAATTAGCAGAAGGGGGTTCACCAATATGAAGCCACTGACCTTAGAGGCTTAGGTGGTTTTAGACAATCATATTCAACAGCTTTTATGTAAGCAAGTAATTATATTGAGACTTTTGGTTTTTTTAAAAGCAGTATTCTGAGTTAGTAGGATGTGCTACATCAGACTCCCACATTATAGAAACTACAACCATTTGCAGATTATAAAGGAACTTAAGAAAATTGATTATTGTGACATTTGTGCTGCTTGGTTCCTTTGGTGTCTTTTTGGCAAAAATTTTTTCTAGACCCTTTCTATTGTCAAAAGAGCAGTGGGAAACCCTTTGGAGTATGAATCAGATCTTTCTTTTAATCCTATAGCAGCAGCCTGCCACCAGGGCTGTTGTAAGGGCATGGAGGAGCTGTTAAAGACCTTTCTAGGTTTTGTTTCTCTAGAAAACAAAGGAGTAGAAATAGCTTTGAGTGACTAATTGATTGTTTATCACCATTTTCCAACAGTTTGGTGAGCAGACTTGAAGCAAACTTTAAATGTGGTGTAGATTTGTCCTGAATTCCAAGGAGGGACTTAAAACACAAGTTAATTGAAGATGGCATTGGATTGAACTCTGTGTTATCATTTTAGCAGAGTTGTGGGTTTTTAAAAAAAAACCTGGTGTATCCAGTAAATGTACGTATTGAAATGGAAATACAGACCAAACAATTGTGTATTTGGGAGAGTCTACTTAGAATATTATGATTTACCTCTTCCTGCCCACCTTAGGAGCTTTTCAGGTGCCTGAAGAACAAAGCAATTTGATACTTTTAAATGTCAGCAGAAAAAAATCTTCTATGTTACGCAGTCTGTCCACCCTGGGAAAGATTCATTTAGCATAGCACACTTAGCTTTGCTCAAGTTCACTGGAGTATAATCCACAAAGTTCCCACTCTACACTGAGATGTGCCATGAGCTGACTGGAGAAAAGCAAACGCCAGGTCAGGGAGCTCATAATTTGTTTTAATTTGGAACAGTAGCACAGGCCAATATGTGAAAATTGAGACCAAGTTTGACAGCTGAGAGAAACAGATGTGTTAAAAGCAAACTGGAATAACTAGATTGAAGAATATAAACTCTGACTGCACCACAACATGCTGTGCTGACCATTATTTGTGTTCATGATGCCATAATGTTGTAGTATGTGCTCCAAGACGAGGGTATAAAACAGATATAAAATTGCTTTTTGCTATTTAGTCTTTACACTTCAGGTAGATAAATGAAGAATTTGAGAAGACAGTTTAATAAATGTGCCTTTCTATTAGAGCTCCCAATCTCAGGGTGTGATAAAGCATCTTGCTGTGCTGCTTGAGTTGGGTTTTTGAGTTTATTTAAGCTCCTGACTGCCGTTCATTTCGCCTGTCAATACAGTTTGTGCACTGGCACATACCCAGTGAGTAGAGAGACAAGGCATTGAGTTACAGCCCAGCAGTTTCTAATGATTTTGGAGCTGGGAGCACCTACCCTGAGGGATTTATAACAATGCACCACCTAAAGATTAGGTCTGAAAGGCAGAGTAGAGCCAGTATTAAGACTGCCTATGAGTAATACAGGTATCCTTGAATTCCCATTGCGGCATATTGTTTGGTTCACACGATTCACCATTGTTAGTATTAATTAAAAACTAAAGAAAAAGCTTATTCTGAGGACAGATATCTGTGTATTAACTCTGCAAGGCTGTGTGTACTGGCTGACTCAACACAGCAGAGTAAAACATTTATAAAAACAAGTGGAAGAAAAGTAATACAGCTCTATTTCAGAATAAGATCATTCCAATGGGGCTTGAGAAAGCTCAACCTGATAAGTGTTTTTTGTCTCAGATTTGGGAGATTTGAGTCCAGGCCTCCAGCCTTAACCTAGTTGAATAACCATCTTCTTACACATAGTACATCTTGTTTCTGCGTGGAAGAACAATGCTTTGTAAATTTTGCTCCTCACATTTTACCAGAGCTGCAGAGGAGGGGATGGAGTTCATCTCTTTGATTCTTTCTGACACCTTCAGCCTGTGGAGAGCACAGGGGTGCAGCTATGAGGAGGACTTGAATGATTTACCCACCACCCAATTACAGCCGTTCCCCTGCCCTGAATCCATTTCTCTGCCTTGTTGATGCTCTCACTCAGCAGTATTAGATACTATGTTGTGGCATTGTATAAAAACTCCTCTTTGTTTTTCAATTTGAAATGTTGTTAATCTACTTACATTTTCCAATGCTGTATCTTTTTATTTTGTGTGTTGCTATTTTATGGGTTTATTGTCACTACAAACAAGCCTGCTGTTGTTCTCCTTTTATTATCTCTGCAAAATTAACATGGGCTTGCCTGGCTTCTGACAAGCCTTTGAATTTTGGTATTAGCTCTGCATTATTAATATCTCCTAGGCTTTTGTTGTTCTGGATTTTTTTTAATGTGACCTTACACACTTTATAGTGATGTTCATCACTTAAATCTTTTTCCTTGTGAGAGTTCTTAGGGTTGTGAATTTCTTGAAGTAAGGATAGTAGAGGAGAAGAGAGGTGTTTCTTCATGCTTGCAGAATAGTTCCATTATTGTTTTTACATTGATGTAGTTTATATATAACTCTGAAATTAATATTCATAAATTCATAAATTTCCAATAATGAAAGAACTGCAAAAATTGTAAAGGTGGTTTGTTAATGTAAGTATTTAATTCATAATGATTGAATTGTTATGAATTAATATAGAAAATGTTCTGTAACTCTTGCTCTCATGTCAGTGACCAAAGAAACAGCAGAATGAAATTTACTGAATTTGAGGAATAAATGGTTGGAATTTGTATGTGTTTATGCCATATCTTAGTGCTGTTTTTAGCATGAATAAAAATTATCTTGCACACAGCTGTCTCCTTAGGGAGGGAAGAGCCATGGCAAAGCTTGGACCATTCCACTGTGTAGCCACTTCGGACAATGCTTTAATGTTTAGAAGTGGAATTAGTTTTAGCTGGTTACTCCTTTTGGCAGAATTAATGACCTGTTTGAAAGGCTTGTGGATGTGGCCCTTGGGAACATGACTTAGCAGTGGCCTTGGCAGTGCTCAGTGCAAGTTTGTTATTAAAGGTCTTGTCCATCCTAAACAATTCTAGGATTCTATCACTAGAAGGTAAATCAATAGCTATTGGTTATGGCATGTACCATTGGTGGATAGCAAACCCAGGAATTAGAGGTGCCCTCTGTTTACAGGAGGGATTGTTCTGGCAGTTGTTGTTCTCATGATCTCAGCTCAGGTTTCCGTCTTCCAAGCATCTTGGCTTTGGACTTGGACAGGAATTCCAAAGTTCAGTTAACTTGGGCTCACAGCAGACTAGAACCCCTAAAATCATGTTGCCTCATCAACATATTTCAAGTAAAAAGTTTTGCAGGAAGATTGTCTATCAATGTAATGGACTAACTAGAAACAAGCAAATTGCATCTTTGACCTATTTCTGTGGAGCAATGCAAATTTGAATTGCACATGACAGAACATGCTGCCAAACTTTGCTATTAAAGTTTTAGATGGAAATTGTTAAAGTACAGCCTGATCAGCCTTCAGGTTATTTATGTACAACTGAAGGAGCCATCCTCTGACAACTGACATGGCTCAGGATCAGTGCAGTCTGCAGTGAGAGGAGTACTGGAAAATACCTGCATTTTTCTTGGGTGTTGCTCTGTGTTTCTGTGATAGCAAAATTTTACCCTGTTTTTAAACAGCATTTTCTTCCCTGAGTTCCCTGCTGCAACTCAGTGGAAAGAGTACATCAAAAATAAAATGAATAACATTAATGTGAATCTCTCTCATCTTAAAACCACCAGGAGTTCCCCATTAGTATGTACATCTCGCTCCGAGGGAATTGAAAACTTACTGAAGAAATCTTTTGACCCAGTCAAATCTCATGTGAACCAAACCTGAATATACTATATCACCCACTCAGCTGTATTTTCCACGAGCCTTTTCAATGTCTTGAGAGAAATTAGAGAGGGGAGAGGAAGCTGGGGGAAGGGAGAACAGGGCCCAGCACACATGATGAATTTCCATTTTTTTTTTTCCCCCTGTGCAGTTCCTTAAAAGAGCTCCATCTTAGGGCAGGGTGGGAAGGGAGTTTTCTGCCCTGTGGCAGAGATGTGATCCCGGTAATCATGATTAATACCCACAAATAAAATATTTTCACCTTTATTGACTTACTGCATTGAGTTATGAGAGTCCATGAACCCTGGAAAGTCAACTGGTAACCAGATGGAAATTTGGTGAGACTCTGGCTTAGTATGGGTCCAGGAGTGAAAGAGGTTGGAAGTGCTGGGACAGGAGGCCCCAGATCCTCCCTCCTTCCTCAGTGTCCCGGGGGTCACTCTGCTGACCTGCACTGCACCATCAGCTCTGCTGTTTGTGTCTGAGCTACCCCTGCCACAAGCTGGTGTCTCAGCAGGCTGTGCCTGCGGGGCATCCAGCTAAACGAGGCATCAGTGGTAAAATAACAGCGACATTCATTGGCCTGGTGACAGATTTTAGTCATTTTCTACTCAAGTTCCAAGCAGAGCAGCAGGCAGCTTCCTAGACACAGTAATATGACGCTTATATGATTCCTGTGACCACATGATTAGCTGTATAATTTATTACCCAATATTCCTAAAGACAGTATTGCCAGTAGTAACCAATTAAAATAATCAGAAACAGTGGCCTGGTATGAGGAAACAACAAATCCATCATGAGGATTGAATTGCTGTGAGATTTTTAGGCCATCTGAGTTATAGTTTGTTGACGTTAATAATAGAACTAGTGAATATTCTCATTACCAAGTATTTTATGGAACAGCAGTTATGTGGCTTTTGCTTGCCTGGTGGGATTTTCCATATAAAGGAAATGAAAGGCAATCCACTTTTGTTCCCTTTAATGTATTTTATTAATAGTTGGAAGATTTAAAAAGATTGCAGAAGTGCTGAGTTGTCATTCAAATGTTTATACATGGTTTAATAAGCCTATAGCCGGTGTCCTGAGAATTCGTTTCATAACTTCTTTCTTCAGGGTTCAACTTCTTCTTTTGCTTTGTAAACATTGAATTGTTCCACACAGTTATTGTTATTGTTTGATTTTCTTTGTCCTTCTAGCATGTGTTCACATTTTTTGTCTTTCTCCCCCCACCAACTCCTGTCATAGCCTCAATGCTTTGGTTATTCCTTGGAACCTGCCTGCTGCATTCCAACTCCTGTGTCATGGCCATGAGCCTCCCCAGTGCCCAGGCCAGCAGTGCATCTCTGTAATCAAGGAGATTTTAGAGTAACTCAGCTAAATATGTGTAAATTCTTGGCCTCTCTCAGCAAAGTAGGGCATATCCCAAAAGGGTTTTCATAAAAACCTTCCTGTATTTGTATATTTATTTATTGACTTTGGGTTAGAGCTCAAGGCTTAACAGCTCCTGAAAAACTGACATCTTGAAAATTAAAATGCACAGAAAAAAAACCATGTAAAAGCCTGGGGATAACCCTATCTTCTCCCTTTAGTTCTCTGGGAAGCATAGTCTGAAAATAAGTGTTAATCAGGTGTTACAGGACAGGATTTTCATTTGATTCCCTTTCTTTTAACTCAAGCACTCTAGACTAACATCACCATCCCTAGCTGCCTCCACAAAATCCAATAAGTAGGTCATTTACTGTCTTTTTGCCAACATGGAATGTCCAGGGAATAAATCTCAGGCTTCTGTCCAGTTTTAAATACTTATTCCAAGTTATAAGTCTATGGAGAAATTCTTATGAGCTCTATACCACTGATTTTACTACAGCTTAAATGTTTGTGATGGTAGGGATAAAACTTAACAACCTGAGTCTGTTTCTTTGCTAACTAATAACAGATGGAGCTACGTTTGCAAGTGTGTGTGTCTTCCAAGGCAAAAGCATGAAGCTGTGCAGGTTGGCAGGATCACACTCTGAATACAGTCCTAGAATCAGGCACTGATTTTCACCTGTGAAGTGAAGCTGTGCAGGGGGATGGACCAAGATGGTCTTTGGGGTCTTCCCACCCCAAACATTCTGGGATTCCATGGCCTTACGTAGGTGCTCCACGGTGGAGTGTGTGGTGGTTGTGTGGTGTGTCACCTTCTCACTCCAGCACGCAGCTGGGTGCAGCAGCTGCCTGTCTCTCTTGCCATGTTGCTTCAGCTCCTGGTGACCTTTGCTGTTAGCCTATTTCCCACCAGATTTTTTTTCTGACGCTGTTTGTATTTGTGGTGCACGTATTCAATGCCACATTACAGAAGGAGCTGGGCTTACCAGATTCGTATTCAAAAAAATTCCAAATAACCTTTGATGGGAGAAGCATTGCCTCACTGTGTCCCACATGAATTGCTGAAGGTTTGAGACTATTCCTTTCCTAGTACTTCTCTTTTGCATGAATAAAATATGCTTTAAAAACCCTAGGGTGAGTGATAGGCCTGATTCCTCCATCCTTTGATGGGTGAAGCTGGGAGAGGGATGGTGACCTGGGTGTTCTGGGCCAGCAGTGGGTGAGGAGCAATAACAGCTCTGACACTGGACAAAGGCTCTTTGTTAGGGAATAAAACCAACCAAAAACAACAGATAAAAAGAAAGAACAGGGCCAAAAATAGAGTGAAGGAATGGCACTTGGATGAGGCATCCCCTAATTACTATTGGATCTTATGGAAAAAAGATTCTGTTCTATAGTATTGTGATAAGCAACATTGATATATACAAAAGGGCAGATTTAAACTGTGTAATTCTGGCTTTCCTACTGCATGAGTTTATGGAATTGCAGTCATGATGTTCTTTTAGCACTGCTTCTTTCAGTGTGACATGAGCAAATTTGTTTAATACGCCATATGCTACTGATGGAGAGCTCCTCACATTTTCTCACCTTGAAAAACAGAGCTTTATAAGGAGATTATTGAAAGTTAAGAGGATAAATTGTATTGGGTAGACTGGAATAATCAGCCTTCTTTATGTTTACTAAAAACACTTAAGAAGGTTAAAAAAGGGAAATTTGCTGTCTTCAAGGTAGAATCTTTAAAACGTTTCTTTTCACCTTTTCAAAACGAAAATGACCGGAATAAATTATGTAAGGGCTCCTCACATGGGGGTTCTGGCTCAGCACCATCAAAGTGACATAACTGTGAAAAGCTGTCAATTGGCATTTCTTTGGTCTTAAGGAAGAAAAAAAAAAAAAAAAAGGAAAAAAAGCTTGTGTGTATAAATTGGATACTTCAATATATGCAGCCTTATCTTTGATTCCAGAACACATTAAGCCCAGTGGCTAATGTGATAGTCTCTGTGGAATCTGTTTGATGGCTGGATTTAATTGCAAATACAATAAATAGGTAACTGACCTGAAGCACTGATACTTCCAGCATTTCCCTTTTGTTATCTGTGCTTAACTCTGGGGCAGACAACAACACAAGTAGGTGTCCAGTGTACGCTCAGAGCACCTGCAACTGCAGGACTCTGCTGCTTGTTCTGTGCTGTGGGAGGAGATCTGCAGCCAGGGCTGGCAGGAGACTGCTGAGAAGAAATCTGTGTCAGCTGTGATTTTCCCTTTCTAGACTGGAAAGCAAAATAATCAGCTATATATAGCACACTTGAAAGGGACTGCAAAATCTGTCCAAGTAAATACAACATTGTTGGGCTCTTTGCAATGCTATGTCTTGCCTCTTCCCAGGATCCCTCTGAGAAGAAATACACAGGAAATGGAGAAGTTAGACATTAACTGATATTTATCAAATTGTCTGTGTATTAGATAAGCATCTGGCAGAATTCTGTTTATCGTGCAGTTGATAAAAAGTGGCAAAACTGAAATGTCCAGACTAATCTCCATTTTATTCAGGTATATTGAGGGCAAGCCACTGTGGTTCTGGAAAATTGTCCTTGGTACATGTTGGTAAGGGGTCAAGAACAGGAGGTTTGCCAAGCAGCTGTTGTCCTCCTGCAATGTTTCTCACAAATTGTAGATTTCATGTGTCAAACTAGGGATGCTTCATTATTACAGCAGGGAACACTCAGAGACTTCTGTTCAGGAAGGGAGCCAAAAGTTTATCAGGAGTTTTCTAGTCTAGGAACGCTGAATAACCTCCTTTAGTGACAGTAGTTTATTCCACATTTGTGGTGTGAATGCGTTTGAGTCCTTAATCTTAGCTGAAACTCTTAATTTACCATAGCTATAGAAAAAAATGTAATCTGACACTGAGAACATATCTGAAAATTGCTGTTCTTTGGCTTTTGGAAATAAAGTGAAGAAAGACCTTATAAATGACGTTTCTTTGTAGTTTGGTGCTCTAACTTCAGAAGGTGCCCTTACATAGTGTTTTCTGTTTGTTTGCCTGCTGCTTTAAAACCTTCCCTTTGGAGAAACTTCCCTGGAGCTCTACTTTCATAGAATCACTTAGGCTGGAAAAGACTCTTAAGACCAGAGCCCAAATATTAACACATGTATTAAAACTTGGAAAATATTTTCTCTTATTTCTTGTGCACGTGGTTAATGTTTTGTAATGGATTGTTTGTTTCAAGCAAGTTGGTTGGTTTTTTTTTCTTTTTTTTTGTGTTTTTGTTTTTTTTTTTTTTTTTTTTTTTTTTTTTTTTTTGAATTTTTAAAGGGGGTTTTTTTTTGGGGANTTTTGGTTTTTTTTTTTTTTTTTTTTTTTTTTTTTTTTTTGTTTTGTTGCAGATCTTAAGAGTGGTATGTTTAGTGAGTAGCAGTCCAGAACAGAGCAGTTGGATCATTAGGCTTTGTGGTGCAGCTGCCAATCATGTCAAATTCATTGCTCTTGGCACTATTGAGTTCTTCTGTTGGTAGCACATCTGGGCTTGGTACTGGCTAGCAGGTCCAAACCTGTGTTTAATCAGCAGCTGCTCTATCCATTCCACTTCCCCCTCCACCTCCACTTGAGTAGTAGTTTCTACTATTCCTTTTTGCACTCCCAGGTGAAACCCATAAAGCTTTACTCGCATGAGGAGCTGTAAGTCCTACATGGAATCCGTGTGAGAATTGAGGATTTATTTTGGGTCTGGTGGAGGGAAGCCCAGGCACAGGCAGCAGTGGCAGCACACAGCCTCTGGCAGGAAGTGAGGGCGGTTGCCAAACTCAGCGTGTGTAGTTGGAGTAGCGCAGGTGTTGTGCTTTGCCAGCCCCTGGTTTATCCTCAGCTGGCTCAGAAGCCTGTTGGAGTACGGTGTGCCTGGTGTCGTGCAGGAGAGGCAGTTGTTAATGGTGTAATGATTAGCTGCTCCATTGCTGTGTGGTGTAATGCCTCAGGTGATGTCTTGTATGTGTCCTCTTGTGGTTTCAATTACACAACTTCAGATTGACTTTATCAAATACAATTTTAGCCCAGAGGAAGGACGGTGAACTAGGTATGTGTGTGAAATAATAAGGTGGATTTTTGTGGCCTTGGAACATTACAGACCCTCACTGCTCTCCTGTTTGCATCCCCAGCATCTGAAAGTGTCAGCAGAATAGGTCCAGCATGACACTGTCCCCTGCTCAGTGTCCTGAGGCCAGGTGTGCTTCCCACATCCTCTCACGTGCAAAGCACGTTGTACTGGTGGATCAGGTACACACCAGGGGTACCTATGGAGAAGGCACTCCAGTTTGTGAGCTCATGCTGCTCTGGTGGTTCTGCTGATGGTCAGCGGGGTTTTGGAAATGAGGTTACGCAGCTCAGCCTTGGAGGAAAGCAGGCACTGCTGGGGATGGAGAGCTAGGAGTGGTTGCTAAGAATATTGGATCAGCCCGGGTCGCTATGGCAACAGTGCTGCCAGGATGAAAAACTTTTCCTGCAATCAATCTGAATTCATAAGTACCAGGGTCTACCTGTGACGCACTGGGAAGTCAACCTCGATTTTCTGATCCAAAGGCTATATTTTGTTAAATCCATAAGGATTCATATTCTCTATGTGCTAAGTGGTCTGGTACAGGGGGGAGAGAAAGCATCTGTGTCAAGTCAGGGAGTGCTTGAGGGGCCGGGTCAGAGACACATGTGCAGAGACAAGCAGGTGAATAATCGGGTTGCATTTGTGTTACTCCTTGGCTGGATGTATAAGTTTTTCATTCCAGGTGATAAGATGAAGTAAGTCCCTCATGGTTTTGGGCCAAGGCTTGTTTCCAGCTGCAGGTTGCTTCAGGTCTATTTTATTTTCAGTCTGCTTTATTAGTTTCACACTGAGAAATTTGGATTGTGAGTGCTGGTAGGGTTTGACACTAAGCACACAAACTGTAAGAAATTGTGTTGCTTTACCTCAGATAACTATTCATACTGCAATTTAATATCACAGACAAAATGTGAATGTCTAAATCTGTGATGAGTATGAAGAATGTCTTAATCTGTGAAAGTTGACTTGCTTTTTTTTTTTTAATATTATTTGACTCTGTAGGCTAAAGTTAAACAGAGCTAATGTGAATGAGTGAGTGTCCTGTAGATTAGGGAATTACCTAACTGGTCAAGTATTTCACATCTTGGTATGAATGCACTCTTCTCTGTTATGCCAGTGGCGTTCTTTCATTGTTTACTGGTACATATTCTCAAAACAGAGGATGCAGATGCATCTCTGACTTACCCTTTTTAGACACAGTTTTTCTTTCTGTGACTCTTTTTGCCTGTAGGTGATGGCCACCTTTCCAAGACACATCTGTCTGATCTGTCAAGATCTGCTTGGTCAAGTCTGTGTGGTGCTGGAGTTCTGAGCTGAACAGAAGAGAACAACTGTGAACAACCCAGTGCCTTGTAGTGTGTCCTTTCTGTGCCAGCTCTCTGGCTTTGCTCTGAGCCAGGCTCTTGTGTCACCCAAAAGAACTGACACTTGTTTAGTCTAAAGAAATGGCCCAGGATTTATGGTGGGCCTATTGAAAGCTCTGTAGCAAATTACAGCTGAGTGCATTGCAACCTTTGGTCAGGGATGGCTTGTAGGCAGTTTTGATCAATGCACAGGTTAAGACAAAGACTGACTGCAGGCAAACAGCTCATGGCAGCAGAGCCTTTCATGAGGTTAGCTCATTTACAGGTGACAGATGGAAACTGCTGCCCAGGCTTGGGGAGAGATTGGTGTAATTCCCTCTTGGGTTTCAGGGTGACCATAACTAAAAGTTCGGCGTCTAGCCTGAAATTTGAAGCTATTGCTATTAGTTCTCTAAAGGCCCTGTGTTGTTTGAGGTATGAAAAATAGCTTTTAGCCCTAGTGGATTTTCTTCGCCTGGCGGTGGGGAAAGTAGGTGAAGTAGTGACATTGCCTTGACTTGGTGCTGCTGGGTACACTTATCTCTTTGAAGCAGCCTGTGCTGTAGAAATAGTGAAACAGAGGTGGAAGGGCTCGTGGGAGGAATCACATTTACAGCCTTCTGTTGAAAATCACTAGCACAACTTATTTGTTCCTAATAAAACACAAATTTTCCTTAATTTGGAGCTTCCCTCGGTCTTCAGTACAGGATTTCCCTGTTGAAGAGTGAATGTGTGCTCATGTTCTCAAAGCTGTATTACTTTGGGTTACATGGGAATTTCTCAAAAAGGAATGAATCATAGGCCCATGTATGGAAAGATCTTTGGGAAAAAAAAAGTTTTATTTAAATGCAAGGGGGAAAACCATATAAGGCTAGTGCAACTGCCTTTTCCCTGGTTGATTTTATTCCTATTCACAAATAATTCCTGTTATCACATTGAAGGCAGCTGTTGGACACAGCCTTGATCATGAAGTTTTCTTTCTGTGTGTGTGATGAAAGGCCAGTGTTAAAATATTTTCTTTGCAATATGTAAAGCCCGTGGCGTTTTTTTGCTTGGAAGCCTTGGGGCTAACTGGGGGATGGGAAAAAAAAAGAGGTATGGTGACTGCTCTGATGGAGAGATGCCCAGTTCATTGTAACTAATACTGTAGGAGCAGGGAGGGTTTCTGCTGTGGTTTTGTTTCTTCATTAGATGAGTCATTATTAGAAGGTACCCTAATGATAAATTAATAGAGAGTGTGGATTAAACACTCCCAGGAATTCTTAGTTAAGTGTCATTTGACCAGCCCTGCAGAAAGCTTGTTTTCACTAAAATCCTGAAATTGAAGAAGCAATGATGTAAGCCCTTCAAAGGCTAGAGAATAAAAGGGGATTTTTTTCCACCCTTTAATGAAAAGAAGCTTTTGTTAGGGAAGGCAGTGCTCAGAGTGTCCTACAGTGTCCGGGAGCGGGAACATGCCATTCCTTCCTCTTACTGCTGCCCCTCTGCCAGGGCTGCATTTCAGTAGGTCATGCCTGTNAAGCCCGTGGCGTTTTTTTGCTTGGAAGCCTTGGGGCTAACTGGGGGATGGGAAAAAAAAAGAGGTATGGTGACTGCTCTGATGGAGAGATGCCCAGTTCATTGTAACTAATACTGTAGGAGCAGGGAGGGTTTCTGCTGTGGTTTTGTTTCTTCATTAGATGAGTCATTATTAGAAGGTACCCTAATGATAAATTAATAGAGAGTGTGGATTAAACACTCCCAGGAATTCTTAGTTAAGTGTCATTTGACCAGCCCTGCAGAAAGCTTGTTTTCACTAAAATCCTGAAATTGAAGAAGCAATGATGTAAGCCCTTCAAAGGCTAGAGAATAAAAGGGGATTTTTTCCACCCTTTAATGAAAAGAAGCTTTTGTTAGGGAAGGCAGTGCTCAGAGTGTCCTACAGTGTCTGGGAGCGGGAACATGCCATTCCTTCCTCTTACTGCTGCCCCTCTGCCAGGGCTGCATTTCAGTAGGTCATGCCTGTGTGCAAAGGGCTCAGTTTTCCTCACCAAGTGCATGTGAGATTGGCATGGATGTTCACAGGAACTGTGCATTTCCTCTGGGAAAAGAGGCTCTGCTTGGAGCTGTGGATGATGCCCTGTGCAGGGAGGGTGGGCAGGACCTGCTCTGGCCACTGCTCCTCTCGCAGTTTCCATGTCAAACACAAAGCTTTGCTGTGTCACTCGTGCTATTCTTGCTGCAGTTTTTCTCTTAAGGGTTTGTTAGAGAAGTGAAGGCTCACAAAGCAAGCACCCATCGTTCTAGAAGTGAGGAAACCAAAAGCACTGGTGCAGTTATTACAATAAATAAGAATGGGGCTGTATGTACTAGGCACTGTATGGATTTAGAACAACAAGCGCTCCTTTTCCTGAAGAATTTCCTGCCTAAATGGATGATTCATACACAAGACAACAGAAGGCCTAGAACAAACAAATTGCAGGAGGCTTGGTAAACACTCACAGTGTGTTATTATTAATAAACATACACACACACACACATATATATATACCCCCACACATATATATTTGGGTGCATTTTAGCAAAGAGAGGGAGAATTGTGAACAGAAAACACAGGAGAATGGAATGAGGAAAAGAAGGGAAGAATTTGTCAGGGAAAAAATAGGACAGAAAAAATGATATGCAGGACAGGAGGAGCTAGATAAAAGCCAAAACACTTGAAATTACAAACCAAGGGAGGAATTGCAGCAGACAACTATACAACTGTATGGAAACAGGATACTATATGGTGGGAAGGAAATATCAAGGCAGTTTTCCATAATCTTGAGAGAATTACACTTTTTCCTCTGTGTCCCTGCAGAAACCCTGGTCTCTATGGCTCTTTATCTGGAAGAATTGGTTTGGTTTGAGCTTCCCACACCTTTCTGGAGTCCATGTTTTCAAAATATATGGTGCTCATGGAAATGGTCTGGAGAAGAGCACAAGTTCTAGGCTGGCCCTTCTGAGTCTCTGCGTGTCAGTGTGGACCATGGCTGTCCAGAGCCTCAGCAGACCTCAGGCTTTCCTCTGCCTTCAGTGGAGCCAGGCCTGCTGCAAGTGGATTTTCTTTCAGGAGTTCCTCCTTTTCCCAAATGTCAAAATCCCTGGATCCATTCTTCCTTAAAACACTGATCTTATGATCAGCTTGACCTTTGCAGCTGTGGGCAGGGAGACAGATCTGGTTTATGTTCTGAGGCACTATTGACTGGGGAGAGCAACAACAGAAAGCAGCTCTGGAGGGCAGAGATCCTGTTAAAGAGCAAAGAGCTGGGTGTGGGAGAATTGACCTGTCAGTGTTTTTTGTGTGAATTCGTTCCAGGCCTCTAATAACAGCAATTTATATCTCAGTCTTTGATGTGGTTAAACTCTGTGTATTAACATGAGATAAAAATATATAATGGTAATAATTTTATCTGTATTTAGGATCCTTCTCCTTAATGAAAGGACTTGAAGTTCAATTTTCCTCATGTTGAATGCCAGACTTCAATTTAAATAAGTCGTATAACCAATGAAATCATAGATAACAATATAAAAATGAAGAGTTTGCCTTCACCTATGGTTGATTCAACAGACTGCACTAAGCTGTAGGGATTGCTGAAAAAGAGGAAACGAAAGCCAAGGCATTGTTTAGTTTTGTTGAACTTGACATACACTTTGTAAAGTGAGCACTTTTACTTCTGTATTAGAAGCCCTATGTGAGATTATTGGGTTTTTCTTGTTGATGGTAGTGTGCAACTGGAGTAATGCAGCTGTATGTGTTAAAAACCAAGCTGGTTTTATGTTTTAAAATTGAAATAGCCCGATTCTGTTCTCAGAAATGGTGTTTACCAGTTGCTTTTTACCATTTGTCACCATAGCCTTTTATTCCATTCAGACATGTTACCTAGGTTTCATGCCAATGTCAGCAGTGCAAATATTTCCATTAAAACTGAGAACTAGAAAGAGTTACAAAATTGACTTTTTGTGTTTCTCAAATGTTATGAAAATACAGTGTGTTTTTCTAGCATTACAAATACTGCATGGAAGGAACACAAACTCATTATCAAGTGAGAAATTAATGAAAGCTTTTCTGCTAGAACAAAGTCTGCATGTTTGACATTAGCTTTTTTGATTTCTTCGTATTTCAGATACAATTCTCTACCTCTGTGTTGAGAATCTGAAAACAGTTGTGAGCATACACATCTGAATAATGTTTGTCTTCTCTGGTAGGAAGCAAACTTGTCTTTTGAAAACCGATGAGGTTTATTTACTGTGTACCTGTTTTTGTGGAATTGAAAGCCCTTTTCTTGGACCAGATTTTGATTCTCATCCTGTGCAGTAAAAAGCAAGGATGTGTTTGTGGAAGCAAAGGGTGAAAAAGCTGTGTGAGGCAAGATGTACATCTGCTGCAGGAAGAAATTCCTCCGGCAGATGAACAAACTGGTTCTGACTCTGCTGGAATCAAGAAGCCAGTCAGTAGAAAGATGCCTGGAGTGAGCGCTGTGTCTGCGGGCCAGGCTTGGTGCTCCCTGCTTGTTTTTGTGCTCCCACATGACTGGGGATCCTTTTCATCCCTTGCATGCTGCTTTCCAGGTTGTTTTGACTATTGTGCTTTCAAGTCTGCTTTAGACCCTTCAAATAAGAGCTTATGAAATTCATAGTAGGTTTCAAAGTATGGCAGGGAAAAATACTGCTGAATTTTCTCCCTGTGGAAGTCTTATCAAAAAGGAAATGAAAAACCTATGGTTGCCACTCTGTGCATTGATTTCTGAAATGACTGCAAACCAGACTGGTTCTCCTGTAGCTAACTGTTCCCAGCTGTTGTTTCACATTCCAAATTTTATGAGTATTTTTGCTGGCAACAGGAAATATTTTCAAATCTTTGCAGGATAAGGCATCCATTTATTTTACATAAAATGTTTTGTTTATCTTTTCTTATTATTCTGCATGTGGAAATCTTGCCCGTGTTTCCAGTATGAAAATTCGCAATTGCAGTTACAGGGAGTTAAAAACAACCAGTTTCCTAAGTGTTCTATTAGCTCTGATGTTTTATATCAGATTGGGTTTCAAAATTCTGTGCTATTGTAGCTGGTTTTCCAGGAGAGAGTTGTTAAAGCCACTCTATACTCCGTCTGTGCTCATTAAGAATCCTGACTTTAGCGCAGAAGGGAATGAAACCATTATTAATACATGTCTGTTATAAAAATGCAGCACAACATATACTAAATGTGTACTGCCTATTTCGGTGAGAGCTACTCTGTAATATTATAATCCAAATTTATTTGCTACCTTTTGTGTCCTCCTTTTGTTGGACTCAAACATTTCAGGCTTTTTCCCAGATAATTGCATATGTTAATTGCTGATCTGGAAACAGTGTATTTATAACCCACACTTTACAGATAAAAGATCTTGCTACAGAATTTTCTGGATCCACTCTGAATTTGGGTGCAATTCATTTATTTTCACCACCTTCATGGTGTCTTATCAATTATGGATGAGGGTAGAACTGACTTTGGGTTTATTTGCTTTCCTCTCTATTGTCTTTGTTTCTTTGCACCAGTAGAAAAATTCCTGTTGTGCTTGGGCTGAGGCCAGAATTTTCTACTCTTGTGTCTCAAGGTCGAGTGTAGCAGAGGTTCTTGTGGCTGCAGCAGAACTGTCCCTGTGCCATGAGGCTCTTGAGGTGGCCTTGCTCCTTCCCGGATTTTACTTCTAGAGACTTTCCAAGTTGCACTTTTCACTCCACTCTAATACAGTCAGAAATGTAGGAATATAGTAACTATCCCAAAGTTGTGTTTAAAGAAAAGTTGACAATACTTCACAAGATAGAGATGTTCTAGAGTTTTTTTTTTTTTAATTGACAAAGACATGGACCATTTACCAAAATATTTTTAGTGATAAATAGTATATGTTACCCAATTTTTTTTTTTTTTAAATTTGAAAACTATTTATAATACTGTAAGTTAAGCAAATGGTTTGGAGGCAAAGAAAAAATTCAGAAGATGATGACCAAAAATAGGAGAGGGCAGGTCATCTTCCCTGCTCTTGAGCTAACATAGGTGTTAGCAGAAAAATGCTTTTGTGGAAAAAAGAACTCTTTAAATGAAGGGTGGGCTCAGCAAACCAGAGATGTGTTTGGAAGAATATTTGGATAACATTTTTTCCCCAAAACTTTTTTGTTGTTGCCGCTGTGGAGTGAAAGGGTTTTCATCACACAATCAATAGCTTCTGGAAAGCTTTTCAGTCCTACTGTCTGACAACCAACTCAGGTTTGTGCTCTGTTCCTCCATTTCCCAGAGCAGGTGTCTCAAACCACGGCAATTGTGAACTTTCTCTTTATGGGCAAATTTATCCTACATCATGTACACATCTTCTAGATGACCTTTGTCTTCCAGAGCTTGGCAGATGAACATTTCTCCAGCACTATATTTGTGTTCTTTTTAAAATTAATATTATTTTCTGAGCTGAAGTGAGCTCCTGGTGCACAGCAGAGGTGTCTCTCTTCCCTCTGATCCCCCTTCCTGTTTTACACAAGAAGGAGAAGATTTCTTCAGTAGCTGAAATTATCACATAGAGTAAGTTTGGTCGTCTCTAGTATCTGTGCAGGCAGCAAGACACCACCACAGCTTTTGGGAGAGCATTTATTGAGGAAGATGATGTGGAAATCATCTCTGGTTGCTGTGGGCAGTGGCTCCAGACACCGCTGTCTCCCAAAGCCAGGGGTCCCATACCACCCCCAGGCTTGGCTCTGGAATAAACAATGGTCCAGAGACTTGCTCTTCACTGTCAGAGTTTCCTATTGACACAGGGAGTTACAAATGAAGGCATTCATTGCTTTATATGCTTTGGCTCAGGGTACTATAAACAGCAAAGTGATTCTAAGATCAAATGTGCCGGGGCTGTTCACAGTACAGTGTGTGAAGGAAAGACCTGCTTGAAAGCAGCATAGACAGTGTAGCCATTTCCCCTGAAAAATTTAGGGTTTTGCTTTTGTTAGAATAATTCATCCTGTTACTCACCATGGGAGTGTTAATTGTCCCATGGTAGGAGTAGTGTCACCCTCTTAAGGTGAATCTGAGAGAGTCAGGCTGGTACACGCAGTAATTTTGATTGAAGGAAAGGTCAGCTATAAAATATGGTCTCTTCCAGTGTGTTTCCAGAATGGACCTCACTATTGAGCAGCATGTTCTGATTTTAAGCTGATGTTTTTATTTAGGACTTATCAATGGTTTGATTATTAAATATAATTTACTTCTAAATTGTAATATTTCCTGAGTAAGTTCTGCCTGTCCAATGCAGCTTGGAAGGCAGGAAGAGCATTTGTTTCATGCTGTTTAAGATTTCTGACCTAAAAACATTTATGGTTTAAAGATGATTCAATCAAGGTAAAAAACTACAGAGAAATAACATGCCATTGTTTTACACTAGAATTTGCAGGACAGATAAACTTATAGGCTGCTGTGGGAGGTTATTTTATAATTACCCCCTCCAGCATGCATTTTAAGATCATCATGGTACATAAAAGCACTTAAATGTGATTAAATGCTTCACTGAATTAAAAGATCACCGAGCATGGTACTTGGCTAAGGACAGAGCAAAAGGGGGATCTGAAACTCAATTTCTCCTGTGTCATTTGCCACAGTAGTTCAGAGCAGCCTCAGGTCTGGGAGGGTTTTCTTGTTGACCTTGGATGACCAAGGCACATCCACAGAAAATCCCAGCACAGCCTGGGCCTGAGCTTGTCTTTGGTCCAGCACCAAGGACCTAAACAGCTCTAAGCACTGTCTTATCTGAACACAAAGAGAGCATCTTAGAACTCCTTTTTTTTTTTTTTTTCTAATTTTTTGATAGTGATTTTTTTAAAAATATTTTTTAAAAAATAAAATACCTTT
>VZRH01002098.1:249144-313918 GCA_013397555.1 Urocynchramus pylzowi
TCTCTCCCCGTCTGTTTCCATGCGGAATCGATAGCGTTGCGATAGCTGAGGCGGATGGCTGAGCCGAGGCGGTTTTCTGTATTTTTTGTTCTTTCTGTTGAAGTTGGTGTCGTTCGGCATTGGATGCTGCTCAGCGCAGGTTTCCCTCGGCTGCCCTTTAAGAGAGCGGGTGGTTTGTTTTGACAGAAGGTGGTATTAGCTCGTGTGCTGCCACACATCCCTTTTCCTTCGAGCTAGAGAGGTGGAGGTTTATAAACCTTTGGTTTATTTTTCTGGAGATGTTTCTTAAGGTCATATTGTGAACAGTCATAGAAAGATCCGTTGCTGGCTTTTGTACCATTCGCGGTAATTCAGTGATGCTAGGGACAAATACCTGGGTGAAAATGTGAATTTGTCCAGCCACACCCAGTTGCCAGGGCACTTTCTCTGCGTGTCCAGTCTCTCTGTCACAAACGGTTGATTTTCAAGGTATAGCCTGCCGTGCCTGCTGCTTCAACCCCACGCTTGAGGTAATCTCTTTTTAATGGCTTTATGGCTTTAATTGCAGGCAGCTATTTATTTCTGTTTGGGCTTTCTCTCCCCTCTAGGAGGAGAGATGCCTGTGGTGCTGCATAATTATGACATAAATGGGTTTACCCTTATTCTCCCCTCCCCTTCTTTTATGTCAATTGCTATAACCTGAGTTACCACACTGAAATGTGGGGAATTGCTTACAGGATGAAGAAGAATTATTTAATCCATACACAGCATACACTGATGAATTCTTCAGTCCCTCATTTTGCATAGAATTTGCATTTTAACCAACACCGTACACGAGCAAGACAAATTGTTACAGATTGTAATAACACGCAGACATGTGTTCGGGGACTTGTGCACGGGGCTGGACCTGGTGAGGAAAAGCTCTTTTGCAATAGGTGACACTGTTAGGCCCCTTTCTATCTCAGAGGGCAGATTCTGTGCCTATAACCACAGGGGAATGAGGGAATCCAGTCTGAACGAGAATTTGAACAAACACACCCTCACCCCACCCCGTTGCGCTTGGATAATCGCCTGGATCCCCACACAGTGCAGATTTTATATAGCATCTTGGCCTTATAATTAAGCAGAACCTAGTAGGAAAGAGGATATCTACTTCGACTCACCTCTAAATTTGAAGGGTTTATTTGTGGGGGTATGGAAATCCATATAAGGAAGCAAGAATCAAAAGATTAAGTGCATAGCCAGTGTTTTAATTGGACTGCTAGGTTATCTGGAAGCAATATCATGTTAGAAGAGAGGTTTTGAAGATCTAAGGAGTTGGATTGCTTTTTTTTAATCTCTGTGTTTGTGCTTTCTTTTTTTCCCATTGTTTGCCAAGTTAAGTAGTCCACACTCTTTCAAGGTTGCAGCAAATGCCAAATGAATGCTTGGAAAGCATCTCTTATATTGAGTTTCCATATTCGGAGTCTTCCAACAGCTGATTCATCTTCATTTTTCAAAAGCATAATAAATGCTTGGGTATCTTCTTTTACAATTATCAGTCTTTTACAACTAGAAAATACTAATGGGGCATTTTTCAGTTGACAAATATTAGGCAAAAATATTGTTAATCCCTGAGTTTGAATGCACTAGAAGTTGGTGGCTCAGGGCTGGTTTTAGATAAGCTCTCACCAACCTTCACCCTTAGTGACTTGATGAAGAAATACAGCTGCCTTTGGTATTTCTTTCAAAATTCTACAAATTATTTTCTGAAAACCTCAAAATGGGTAACTTTCTCGATGAGGGAGATAGACCCTGGAATAGCCAAGAGTACAAGAATTCCAGGTTAAATTCCTCTGTGTTTTGACGAGGTAGGCACAATTTATTTTGAGAGGAGAGACAAAAGTGCCATGTGCAAGAGCTCCAAAATCCCAAGTAATGTAGCCTGTTTTCAGGTCCTGAACTACTTTTGCTGAACAAAGCTGCATTGCACCAGCCAATATGCCCTCTATCTGTTCTGCGGAAGTTGATCCCTTTTGTGTGGATAATTAAATATTAATTGAGCTAGATGAGTTTGATCTATGTATTGGGAGAGACAGAGAGCGGCTCTTCTCGGATACAGCTTTGGCTGGATCTTCTCTATTCCAGGAGGGTGTCCTAGCCAGGAAGCTAAGTATGACTTTCTCAAATTTTGAGCTGTACCCCTTTTTTTTTTTTCTTTTAAATGAGTGCACGCTTTAAAATAAGAGGGCTTCAGTTTTGTCTTCATACAGGATGGGAAAAATTACTACCTACACAAAGCCAAATTTAATCCTCGTGGTGATGGTTGTGGCTTTGTGTGTTCTTGTAAGTGGGCTGCCTTAATAGGTTTGTTAATCCAATGGCAGGGTTGAGTCCAGTTTTCCTGTGGTATTTTGCCCCTGTGATAACTGGGATATGATCAGATTTGTGTTCCTGGACATAAAGTCCGTGTTCACTCAGTTCTAGTATTGGAGAGCAGAGGCTGCAGTCATGGACAGAACTCGTTCTGCGGCTGGTGTAACTTCATGGAGATTGGTGTTGGAGGGGTAATGCAGTGAGTGATCTGGAATTTGTAATGTATTAGTGTTTTCCTTCTGTCTTCTTGCCAAGTCTATTGCAAAGAGCTCAAGTACTAAATTCTTAGAATTTCTTTCAAGGATGTTGTTTTCATTCTAGAGTGTTTCAGATGAAAACCAGCTATTGTTGGTCATCATGTGAAAAATGAAGCATGTTCCTGTATCTAGTACTGAAAACACTGAAGGGAAAGGGGCTTCTAGGAGCCAGAAGTTCTTCCCAAACTTACAGGTTCTTCATAAACCACACTGTTGATGGAGCAGTACAGAAATAATCCATTTTGGTTTATTGCAGAATTCCAGTCTTGTTACTTGTATTGCTCATTCTTTAAGAAAAAATCTTGGAATCAGACCCATAGTTGAAAAGACTTGGAGAAAGTTTTAATGTTGATTTAAAGGAACAGAAACGAGACTTCCTTTTCTAACCTAAGCACAATCTCATATTTTAAATAAAATTGGTTGCATTATGTGAAGTACGTTCAGTGGAAGCTGTATGCTTGCTAATGGAATCGTTACAGTGTACAAGCTAATCCTTTTAATTAATTCAAATTACTTAAGACTTTTTATTCCATGCATAAGGTGATTGAGACCCATTTTGGAATAGGAGTGTCATGTTGGTCACTTAGGTTCAAGAACAAGAGTCCCAATGTACACAAAACATGCAGAGAGGGATTGCCAGAAGAGTGAGCCTGTCCTACAAAGAATCCAGAGGAGCTTGGCTTTAGTGCACTCAAGCAAAGGCAACCTGAGGGGAAAAGGAAATGAGGCTCCTCTGCAGCCTTTTAATAGGTTTAATCAGATAAAAAGCCAAGAGAAACTTAGTTATGTATGAGATATGATTTCTCTAAGGTATCGCTGGACTGCATTCAACTCCTTCGAGGAGGTCCCTCTTGCTCCCATGTTTCTGTGCTTTCCTCTGTGTCATTTACAGTGTCATAATAATATTACACAGCACTTTAATTGGTGGTAAACGTGGCTACTTAAGTATTTTAAAATGCTTGTTTACCTAGTTATTTCACTCTTGCAACTACCCAATTTAGTGGAAAATTGGATGCCATCAAAAGAAGGGTTTGAAGCAGTGACCATCAACCATCTCTTCTGAAATTGGTGTGGGGACTAGTAGGACAGCAGTTCCAGTCCTCTGGGTGGTGTTTGCCTGAATTGCCCTCATTCCACACTTGCCAAGTCCCACCATGCCTTCTCTAGCTGCTGCTTTTTGCCCCACTCTGCTGTTATTACTGGTGACAGAAAAATAGCTGTGGCAGCTGCTCTTGGCTGTGCTGTTTGGTGATCCAACCAGAATGAAACCAGAGTGTGTCACCTGAGAGGGATCACATCCTCTAGCATTAGAAGAAAGAAGGTTTTCCTGCAGTCAATAAGCAGTAAATTGAACAGGCAGAAAAGATCTAATGGGAAAAACCATAGGCTTTTCTGTCTTTCAGCAGTAGATATCTAAAAGACTTTATCACAAAGGAAAAGTGGTAGTTTCAAGTTAACCCAACTCACTTTTGTTCAATATTGCTAATTTTACTGGTAACACAGCTGCTGTAAGGCTGTAAGGTCTTATTCTTCTTTCAGCTGTGGGAGAAACTGGAACTGTTTTGCTTTCAAAAGAGCAGTAATCCAATTTACATGAAAGTAAACAGGCAGATACATGGTTCTAGAATTTGCTCTGTGAAGAAGAGAATACATAGAGGAAAAAAAAAAAAAACCCTTGGTTTTTAAGTCACAGACAGGTTTGTTAAGAGTGTTAAGGGTCAAACCAGTTGTATTCCTAAACGTCTGCCCTGTGCTTTAACAGGGTTTGCACTATCGTGAATCTGATGCAATTCCACTGCTATTCTTGCATTATTGAAGTCAGGATTTGCTTGTTCCCTTTGCCTTTTATTCCTATCACGAGTCTTCCAACACATTTTGTGCCAGGTGTAAAACTAAGATTGTAGCTGCAAATGCTTTGCTGTATTTAGCTCTAGTTGCTATGTGTGGTGGTAACAACCCCAAAATGATGTGTATTTCTTCCACTATGGCATGGAATGTCTCACCTCTGTTTCCTCGGTTGCATCAGCAAACACTCTGTGCTCCCATCACGACAGCTCCATGGTGAGTGACACTCTGGAGAAATAATTTCCATTCACTTAGAGCAACAAGACAGGGAAAATAATGATGTGTGCTAGAGCTGAACATCTGAACTAGAGCATTTTGTGGTTTTGTGGTTGTTTTTTTAGCATCATTAAGTGTGTAAGAGAGAGAGTGCGCCTGGTCTGGGCCCCATGGCTGAGCCTGCTTTTCTAGGTCTCTGTGTTCTAGTGTAACAGGGTCACTTCAGCCATTACTCTGCTCTACAGTATCATTGCAATGAGCAGTGAACAAGTCCTAGGTCTAACACAACCACTTGGAAGGTTAAATTTGTTAATTGTGGCCTTTAAAGGTTATATATGTATTGTTTTGAAAATGTTCTCGTTTTTACAAGAGAGTAATGGGAATCCGCAAAGGGATGGAGTTGTAGTGTATCAGCAGATTTGTGCCAGTGCTGCATTTCACAGATTAAATCTGTGAAGATAACAAGGAGGAAATGATCTGGATCAGTGGTGACTGTTACAGGGAACGGCGGGGCTGGTTGAGCCTGCGTCCGCCTGCCGCGCGTTCCGGGCTCCCGATTTATCGTTCGCAGTTCTTGCTCATTTTCACCAATGTTTGGCAAACATCAAGTGAGTCAGAGAAGCCAAGTCCCTTGTTCCCCAGCCAGCTTCCCTTTCTCCCTGCGGGGTGCCCGGGGCCGTCAAGCATCGCACATATTGCATCGTGCTCGCGCATCTCGCGGCCTTGTCACGCGTTCCTGCCGTGACAGGGGCTGAGCTGGGCTTGAAGCTGCCTGTCCTGCCTCTCTGGGGACATTGGGGCCACGCTGGAGGCAGCCACGTGCTCCCTCTGCCTCCCTGCCCCCATGGCATCCAGCTCTCTTACCTGCCTGTCCCTGTCAGAGCTGCCGTGTTTTTGTGGTGCTGTGTCCCTGTCTGCACTGGCCATGCTGTGTTGATGCTTTTGATGACATCTCTGGCTAGGGGTGTTTTTTCACTCTACAAATTGAGACTGACATATGCAGCACGTAGATATTTAGGTTAGACACTGGGAGCCCTGGAGGTCTGAAATGCAAGGAACAGAGGGAGGCCAAAAAAATACTAAGATGGCCAGAGGCTTTTCCATTCTAATTTATTTTCAGGAATTAATTATTTCAAAATCTTTCGTAGCTGATTAAGTAGGCTTCTTTTGTCTTGGTGACAGAAATTGCTGAGCTGAAAATTTGAACTTCCTGTCATTATGCCTCCACTGTGTAGGAATAATTCAGTATTTCTGTTTTCCATAGAACTCTTATTCATTCAGTGGGATCCTAGTAGTTTTTCATTTTCTCATTTATTTCCTCTTCATTTCATTGTTCTCTGGCACCAAATATAGCAGGGAAAAATATTTAAAAAGTAGATGGAGATGGACCAATGTTTAAGGCTCCCTCAGAGCAGTTTCTAAAACTGCATGAGAGAGACATTGAATTACTTCAGGTCAGTTTTGATTAAAAAAATCATAGTTGAAAGGATGTGTAAGTGATTGTCAATTTCATCTTTCTCTATTTTAAATATTAATTTGGAGGATGGAAAATGTAGTATTGCATCTTTACCTTTTACACGAAAAAGGCAGTGTATCCTTTCGGGCATTGAGAGTCAGTTTGGAAATTGATTTCTCTTCTTCAAGCCTTCTTGAAATAAAAATGTTCCTTGGGCATTCAGCAGTTTAGGGAGAGCAGAGGCAGACACCAACCCACGTTATCTCACCTCTTCTGTGTTCCTTCCAGCTGGCTGCACTTGGGTTACAAGCAGGTACACAATTTGTAACCTACTTCTGTTTTCTCTGGGCTTAGCTCACACACACACCAATTTAGCCCATGAATGAAGCTCTCTCTGGGGAGTAGGATCAACTCCGAAGGACAGGATAGAGTAAATGGCAGTAATTGCAGTTGGAAGTGATTTTCTAGGTTAAAGAGTGTATAGGTTTCTGCCACAAGCTGAGTGGTTCAGAAGGGGTTGGTTGCTTTTATTTGTTTCACTCAGGCTTGGCTGCCATGCACTTATATTACACTGTAGTACTGGATCTCAGCAAGCAGAGCGTATGGATTTCAATTGGCACCGGGAACGCACAGATTCCTGCAACAGTACAGCTTCATGATCAATTAATTCTGTTAATTCCTCCACTCCTAGGGCTCCTTTGTAAGGCAGGGTTTGAAGTGTGTGCCAGAGTAGTGGAGGCAGCAAAGAACATTGGTGATAGTTTCGAAGTACGCCGATGGAAGTGGGAACTAGTGTTTATAAACAATTTACACCCTTCTGTAGGATAACAACTCTAAATCTTGTCTGTCTCTTCCCATATTAAAAATTGTGCTGCCTTCCTGTGATCAAAAGACTCTGCTAGTCCTCCTTTTTAAAACATTTTAGAAGTCTAATGCATCTGGCAGCTTTCAGTATGGGAGAGCAGATGTCAGTGTACAAATGTCAAGAAACAGTGGCACTTATTCATGGCGTGAGCCATTAGAAACCTTGTGCTGGTGGGGACATGGGTATGATCTAATCAGAAAGTGAATGAATGGGCATAAACACCAGGAGAAGGAGGCCCTGGGATGTGTGTGTGCACGCTTGGCTGTTTGGTGTGGTGCTGTGTCCCTGCCTGTTTGTGTTTTTTTCCAGAGCATGGCAACGGAGCACAGTGGGCTCCAGTCTGTGCTGGATGTCAGCTTGGGTTTGGTACAGCCAGTGGGGCCCTGCCAGCTGCCTCAGCTGAGGAGCTGAGCTTTTGTTGCTGTGCACCTCTGACAGAGCAGAGAGGGGTGAAGATCAGAAACAGAAGCTCTGGAATGGGCACAGATTTTCCAATCAATCTGTGATTCATGCTCATTAGCTTTGAAACACTGAAGAAAGGCGCTTTATGAGCTGGCATTTCCATTTGTGCTTTAACTGCTTTGCCCAGGCTGAAGACAGAATGATGACTGCAGCACTCATGAAAACAATGGGAAGAGAAAGATGCAAGCATGTTCTGTCCCTTGTCTAAAGGTCACTGCCCTGGTTAGAGATCACAGCCTCCCACTCAGCCCTTGGATCTGCTGTTAGCCTCTTATTTGGTGTGAAATACAAGTTAAATGGGTCAAGTGTAGGCTAATTTTCTTTGGTAGTTGTAGGCACTCAGTTGGTGGTAATTGGGAGTGGGGCTGCAGCCCGCCTCATCCCCAACGGGCTACAGCTGTGCAGGACAGGTGACTAATATTGAAGGTAAGGAGCCATGGAGTGCCCAGGTACACTGGCCAATCTCCACAGGGAGCAGAGGGCACACACTGCAGATGCATGAATGATGAAGAGTATAAAAGGTTGGGCTAAAGAACAAGAACGAGCAGATGCTTGCAGCCTTCTGAAGTGGCAAGGTGTTGCTCTGTATGGACAGGTGCCTGAAGCCTTCTGGAATTGTGTGGCAATACTCTGTGTATCGTGGCTGTCCTGACTGTGACTTGTGCTGTGACAGGTAACAGTTGCCTTCAGAGCTGAGGGGGAAAGGTGTGAATATTCCTTCCTGTGCTTTGTGTTCCCCAGGTGAAAGACAAACCAGGCTTTTGCTGTTGTGCTCATTTCTAATGAATCTCTGGTAGTAGTGCAGGAGGTGTTTCTCAAGGAAACCATGGCCCTTCAGAGCTTGCAGCCACTGCAGTTGTGTTTGGAGATGTAAGTGCGTGCGGGCTTGTGGTTAATTATACGTGATGCTGTGTGTTCATAAACGCCTCTCTCCCCTCTGCTCGTCAGCAGAACTGCTTTTTTCACAGCCACATCCCCAACAGAAGCAGCAGGCGATGGCTTTCAGTCTCAAAACAGCTGCCAGGAACTCATTATGCACTAATGTACACTTTAAGATTCAGGATTGCTCCTTTGCAGAGGAGCTTATGAGTGTGGCCCATTTGAAATGTGGTTGACAGCAATTAAGGATAGTGATGTACTGCATGCCTTTCCTAGAAATCATTGTAAAGACCAGGTAATACCTCTGAACAGAAATAATACGGTCTGGATTGCACTTACACAGCACTTGTGTATATGGTATTCCAACTGCTTTCAGTGATTGAGGAAAAAAGTCCATCTGGAAATCTCTTCTGCACATTGTAGTTTCATCTAAGTGGAAACCAGATGCATTTAAAAAAAACCCGAACCAAACAATTACTGAATGTTTGTGGTAAATACAGTTAAAGAAATTCATCTTTTTTATATGATCAAAGTGATGAAGATACAGTTAGAAACTGGTTTAGTATGAATTGGAGTAAGGGAAGCTTCATGTGTTGGCTGTTGATGCTGGAGCCCATAGTTAAGGGATGATTCACATGGGAAGGCACATTTGAACTGGGGCCTTCTTTTCTCCTACCCATCCTCTTGGGAGGATTAATGTGGTGATGAATTTTATTTTATTTTGTTTTTTCTAAAGGAGGGAACAAACAGTTAAGCTTTTACTGTAAGTTTCTGAGGAAATGGGTATAGTTGATCTCCACAAAAGAGAAGCTCTAGTTAATACAAAGGAGACTGAATGCCTCAGATTCCAGTCTTGAAAGCCTCCAAAGGCCATAATGCAGCTGTGATTGTGTTTAGAAATAATTTCTGAAGGTGATCAGGTTATGAGTTTGGGTCTCAGTGTTCCAAGCCTGCGGCCACAGTTAGACAAATGGCATGAGGCAACGCTGTCACCAGGTGAACGTTCTTCCTGGGAAGCAGAGTAAGAAATTCATCTGGGTTTGAGCTCCCCTCTTCCGCCTGTACAGGATACAGGGTGGGAAGGGATGGAAATGAGCAGCTGGGAGCACAGAGAAGGTGAGGCTGGTTTTTTTTGCGAGGGTTTCAGAGCTTGACTAGATCATCAGGGAGATGTGTTTTCACTATTATGTGCTTATAAAAGCCCTTTCTTGGTACAGCTTGAAAAGCAAGTAATTATTTAGTGCTTTTTTTTTTGAAAGTGTCTAAAATGTAATTTGCAGGAACATGAAATGAGAGTGTGATTTACATTGCTGTAGTGCTTGGTTTGACCAAGTGAGATTGGGCTGCCATTCTGATGGTGGTGATATTAATATGAACTCATTTGCTCAAACAGCATTTTTCATTATTGCAGCTAATGTGCTTTACAGGACAAAATTGGTACCCCTGCAGGCAGTTCCTTTGCAGTGGTTGCCTAGAGCAGCCTCAGGTGCAAGAGCCAAAACAAGAGTGAGGATCCAATCTTGATCCTTAGCTCTTCTGCATCTCTCCTACTGTTGGGGATGATCTCCAGGGGCCTTTATTCCTCACATCCCTTCTTTTTAAACCCCTGCCTCTTCTTTGTGCTCTTCCTGCCCTTTACTTTTCACCCAAAGACCTCATGAGCCCAAAGTCTTTTCTCAGAGGTTACTCCAAGTATTCAGGAACTCATTCAGGTTGGCTGTGCCAGCTTACCTTAGCTGTGTTCATATGAAACCCACAGCTCATTTTTAGAGCCTGAGTCAAAGCTTGCTGAACTTTATGGAAGAATTCTATTAACTTCAGTTACTTCGGCTGCTTTTTAATGGCTTTTAAATTCATAGCATCGGGAACAAGTTGAATATTTCCTTGTTTTCCTTTGATGTTTATGGCTACATGAATAGCTGAATTAGGACTGGTTTTCAGTATACTTAGAGGTTAGATTGGTAAGTTCTGGGTCCAGGTGTTTAATCCTTCTCTGGAAGAGTTGTCCACATTACCTAATAAAATTACTGGCTGGTTTTATTGTTGTAGTAATGACAGCCAGTCTATATTGGTGTTTGTGGAAAACATGTTATGCCATCAATCTGTGTCCCAGTGTGTGCCACAACATCCAGCAGATACCTGTGGAAACGTGCAGTTTCTTCTCTTCCTGAAACATTTCAATTCACCTTTAAATTCTAAGGGCAGTTCTCAGCTCTGACCTACTGTATCTCAACAGTAAGTCTTGGGTAAGTCTGTCACACAGTGCCTTGAGGTGGTGAAATGTATAGGTGGATTATTCCAGGTGGCATTACAATAGTTTCTTCTGGAGAGAGTTATTTTCGCTGATTTTTTAAAAAAAATATTTTGTCTAACCTTCAGCGTTCAGGTTTCTCTGGTTTCTTACAACCCTCCCAGTACTGCTGGAAATCAGGATGAGTTTTTGGCAAATCAGTTTGTGTCATTGTTTCCAAAATATGAAGTGAAGTTCCTCTTTATTGTGTTTGAATCTGAATGCTCTGGCACTGCCCTGTTAGATCAGACGAAGCCCCCAGGCTGTGGCAGGTTTGGAAGGTGATTTCACCCAGGTTGTTGCACTGTTCTGCGCTGTTGGAAGCCTTCCTCAGAGTTTTGGTGTACAGACAGTGCAGCCTTGAGGGTGATCTCAGCTGTGGCACATCCATGTAGTGCTCCAAGGACAGCAGGAGGGTACATTAAATGTGAGATTGTCGGGAACAGTGGCACTTGGGACAGATTTCTCTCAGTGCAGGAGTCATGTTGAGGAGTAAGGATGATGTCATTGGATGCATGTGCTGACAGAGAATATAGTTAAGATTTACTTACTGTCACATGTTTTTTGTATCCAGAATTTCAGTCTCATTTTGGTTGTGGCTGAGAGCGGTGGGGAGGGCAATGCAGGCAGTTATTAGCATGAAATGAGTGTGGGGAGGATGAGCTCCAGAGCTGCACATGCACAGTGAGCTGCTGATACAGGAGAACTACAAACAAAATTCCAGGTGTGGAAAACCCTTACAAATAACAGCAGGGATTATTAGGGGTTTATTCTGTTTTCATTACTTTTTGTGTTACAAAGTATTTCAGGAGAGAGATGAAAGAAACATGCTTTCTTTACATTGATCTCATTCAACCTCTGTTAAAGTTGATCTGGAGCTTTAGGTTTGGCCTTAAAGGTTCAAATGGTTGCTGAAGCCCTTTGTCTACTCCAGCCACTGTCACTTCATGCAGTGCTGAGTGGATTCTTTTCTTAGGTCATTAAATGCCTTCCATGTATCTGTGTGCTCAAATAAAGAACTATTTCTTCAGCTGCTCTAAATCAAGAAATGTTTCTTTAGCCTCTGGGAACTTTTTAACTGCAGGGGTTTCACAACTGAATTGCTGGCACATAATATAGTTGCTGTGAAATGAAATGGAGACTCTCAGAAAATTATGGAAAGGTTTTAGGGAAAGTAATTGGAAAGCCAAAAAGGAATAACTTTTGGAAAAAAAATTGTGTTTTGATTCTAAAAATACAGGGCATTATCGGCATCTCTCTATTCTATAGACATAATTCTGAAAATGCTGTTTATCATCCCTTTCCTTCATTTCTTCTCTAGGTATTTTTATAGAATATGCCTAAAACCTCTATCTCACTGGCCTCGGCTGCCAGCCAAGCGTTTTGTTCAGAGTTTATTCAAGCTCCCATCCTTATGCCTCTGGCATTGTCACTCCTGTGCAGGTGCTGGGATCCCTGCTAGGGGGTGTGACAGCAGGCGGTGGCAGCCTGGGCACGACAAGATTAATGCGAGCGGCTTCCTCCCCACCACCTTCCCAATCTTCAGCAGAAGGGCTGCGTTCCCACACCTTGTCTTCTTGAAAAAAGATCTCATTTTGGTTCAGAATACAAAGAGATGAACCCTCAATAATTTGTGCAGAACATTTTCAGAAAGCTTTCAATCTAGGAGCTCCAGACTCTTGTGTCCTCCTGGCACTGGTGACAGGAGTTTCAGCTCCTCCACAATAAGTGATATATTTTCAATCATTCTTAATTAAGCCAGGTGGTGCTTTATTTGAGGGTATGCCAAAGAGGGCAAATAATTGAAATTAATTTAGACTTCTGCTTTTAAAAAGTGGAAGGCTATAAAGTAGCATGGCATTTTAGTTCTTTTGGTATTTAATGAGTAGATAGTTTGAAATATATCTAATTCTCTCTCGGGTTCACTAGATTGTTTTGTATTTGTGTTGGAGCTCTCAAGGTGTTATTGTGCAGAGTAACTTGGGCATGACACTTTAGCTTCATGTCATCCACTCTATTTGCATTTGTGTATTAATTTGAAACCCTATACATATTTATTTCTTGTAGTTTACTTTTTAAAAAAGTAATTAATATTTAAAAGCCTGCAAGAGTGTTTTCAGAAGGGTTTGTATCAGCTTGGCTGCATTTATTTAAATATTCCTAGGTCAGTATGAGTTTGTGTGTGTCACCTCAGAAATGTTTAGTTGAAGGTGCTGAGGATGTTCAGGGCAACCTGCTAATCACAGCCAGTTTAAAAGGATATTATGTCACTGAGACTTTCTTAAATCCCAGGCTGCAATCTTATAATTCCCTTTGGTAAAAGGCATTTCAGTGCTTTTACTGTGCCATTTTAGCATGAGTAGTGCTGCTTTTAAAGTGAATCTTGGAGATAAACTCTGTTCTTCATTAACGACTTGCAGAGTGAAGGAAGAACATGCCCATTTTGGTGGTTATTTGCAGACAAGACGTGGAGGGGTTGACTTCAGATAGCTGTAATGGAAGTTACAAATGAGGAAGGCTGAGAAATGTTGAGACATAATCAACAGCTTTCCTAAAAAAGGTGTTTAGTGGGAATGGGGTGTGTCTGCTTTTTTCCTGTAGGTGCACGTGTGGCATCTCACACTGGGGCATTTCAGCTTTAAATAAGCATTTCTCTCTGTGCAGTTCTTTAATGAACATTAAGACTATCAGCACCATGGTTTACTGAGGTAAAAGTTAGTAATTTTAATAACATGCACAGAATTAGCAGGAAATAATTTCATATACTTTGATCCTAGCATTATTTTACACTCACGTTTCAGACTACTAAGATCTACTTTCTCACTAGGCTTTTAAAAGCATAACTGGTTGCAAATTAATGAACTTCTGCTGCTGGCTTTGATCTTTAAGATCCCTTCCAACCCAAACCATTCTATGACTTTGTTGACACACAGAGGGTGTAACAACGGAGTGGAGTGTGTTAACAAAGGGATGGTCGATTTCTATGCTGTAGGACAAAGACCACTTCAGATGGTACCAAAATTCACTTGACAAACTCATAGCTGGTGTGTGAAAGGCACCAGCCCCCATTTTTACTGAAGTAAAGTAGAAGAAAACCCAAAAGACAGAAATTTTCAAATTAATTTCATCCTTTGTCTTATCTATGACAATTTCTGGTTTTATGTTAATTTTCTTGAAACAAGTGTCCAAATCAAAGGCAAATCTTCATGACTAAGATGTACGTTGGAATTAGCGTTATCTGCAGCAGGCTTGGAATTTTTTCCTCTGATTATTTTCCTCTGAAGAGTTTTTTTTTTTTTTTGCACAACCAGGCAATGCTTTTGAAGAGACAAATGGAGTAAGGAGATATCTCTGTTCTGTATTTGTGTTGGAAATAGCAAGTAATGCAATTAGTAGATGACTGCATGAACACTAGCAATTAGAGCTGAAGAACGTATCAAGTGTGTGAGCGTAGAGCCATATTTCTGTGTCATCTGCACTGGCAGAAAACCAGAAAAACTTCACTCAGATGGGTGGAATTGTTGACTGATGTGTTTTAAACTTTTTTGTCTAATTTTGCCCAGCTCTGATTTTTGAAGTTTAAACCAGGTTTTGGGCAGTGTGATGAGCAGGGAAAACTGGAGTCCATCTCCTCATTTTCTCATTGAGGGCGTTTCCCACGTGTCTTTTACCTTCCAAGCTGCTGAAATTTCTACAAATCCAGTATCTCATCTCCAGCACTCACAGTTCAGAGATGCATAGCAAAGAATAGGAAATAGCCTTATTTTTGTAGTTTTATCTCCATCTATTCCATACCAGTTTGCTTATGCAGATCCATTTGAAAGACCTTATTAAAAAAAAAAAAAAAAGCACCCCAGAAATGGTAATCTATTTGACATGATTAGGTTCTTAACAAATTGACTTTGTCTGCTCCTTGTGATCATTATTCCCTTTATGTCAGGGCTGCTCCATTGTTCTGGAAGCCCTGGGTGTAGCTTTGTGGAGGTTATCCAGTTTTCCCTGCCATCCAGTCAGCAGGAGCCGTTTGCAGTCCCCGTTGTGCTGAGCCGCGCAGGTGTCACCGGGGCAGCCCTGCAGCTGCCTGGGGGGCCCAGTGGCCACGCAGCCAGAGCAGGGCCCACGGGAGTGTGACAGTCACCGTGTACTTGGCATCTCTAAGGGCACAAACAGAACTGCCTAGGCCAGCAGGGCCTTGCTCAAAACCCTTACCATTTCACTGTTTTAATAGATTTTTTTTTAAAGTCTTTTTCTGGGTATCAAAATTTTGGTGGATCAGCCAGGAACTCTTATTTCTCTGCTGGCTTCTGCACAGAATCATGGAATGATTTAGGGTGGAAAACCCTCTAATATCATTGAGTCCATCTGTTCCCCCAGCACTGTCAAGCCCACCACTAAACCATGTCCCCAAGTGCCGTGTCTGTACATCTTTTAAATCTCCCCAAGTACTCTCAACCACTGCCCTGAGCTGCCTGTTCCAGAGATTAACTTTTCCTTTTTTTTTTCCCATCTCCTTTTCCTTTTTTCCAGAACTTTGGTGGAAATCACAAGATGCAACCTTTACTGTATTTTGCTGCTTTTGAATTGTAACTGTTTGCCACAGCTTGGTTAGCAACCTATTTGACTGCTACTGTTACTTATACCTTCTGAATATAAGAAAAAGAAAGGAAAACAAAGGCAATCAATAGTAGTTACAGCTGCTGGTACTGAGCACAGCCAGTTTTTTGAATACAGAAACTTTGTCCCTAAGCCTATTGTCACTCCATCATCAGCAGTTCCAGTCTCTTGAGATTTTGCCACCTCAGTAACACTGCAGGGGATTATAGTAATTAGCCCAGTCTTTCAGAGAAATCTATTGAGCATCCTGGAACAGCGTGGCCAGCTTTTGGATCAGTGATGTTACCACCCTGGCCTGTAAGAAAATTGATAAGGTGCTGTATTGTAAGTGATCAAATGGGTCTGACAGAGGATGGAAATGATATGGAAAGAAACTGTCCTAATTACCACATTCCCTCTTCTGTAGGACCATTTCCAAGGACAGGTCCTCACCAAGCTCTAATCAGCATGATTCCTTTGGCTTGTCCACCAGATACATGTCAGGTGATAACAGAGGGCTGACCTTTGGTGCAGTGTGATTTTAAAATAAAGCAAAAATACGTCACACCAGTGACAGCCGCTCAGGCTGTAACGTTTACAAATGAGTTCCTACTCTGTAGCTACCTAGAGATGTATCTTCACCTTGGAATTTAATTTGGAATGTCATATACATGTATGTAAATCACACACACATATATATATTTGTAAATATGTCAATTGTGTGACAAATACAAAAAATAGCTGGATTTTGCACTTTACATCTTATGATGTGTCAGCTTTTTACTGCAGCCAGAGGCATCATTGTCCATGATGCAAGTTTCTGGCATGGTAGTTTAGAGGAAAAGTGTTGGAACAGCTTTTAAACTTATTTCTAGAGATGTCCTGTGGCAAATCAAGGTCAAGCATCAAAACAGGTATTCTAGAGCAGGTTAATCAGCCTGCAGGCAAACTGACTCCCAGGTTGTGTGGCTGTTTACACCCCGGTGCAGACTGCTCTCCTGAGTGCTGCGTGGTGCTTAGCGTCCAAAAATAATTTTAGCTTGGGGATTTTTTTCCCCATCCCCAGGTTCCTCATTAATTTTGAGTCCTGAGTGACAGTGATTGTTGTTGTTTAAAATGAGAGTTTCCTCTGCAGAAATGTTTCAGCAGGGTGGAAGTTATTTCTTGTGCTTTTCTCTCTCTTTTTTCTTTTCTCCCCATCTATAATAAGCAAAGGCAACTTTTGCTGTGGAAACTAGATATTTTTATGATCTGCTAAGGTGCCTCATTAAGAGTGGTGTACTGACAAGCCATTATGCACCTGAAAAAGTTTCACTTAGAAATTTTTTGTAACCACAGACAGGTGTTTTCACTGTAAGTTACTAAAAACTCTGCTGAGTTTCTGTGGGGGGTTATTTGATCTGATTCCACACAAGGTGCAAATCCCCATCCCAAGCACCCATAATTTGCTTCTCAGGCATCAAAAGTCTCACACTCAGATTGGTGTTCTGGCTTAGCTGGGAGTGTCAGACTGGAGGCAGGGGTAGGAAACCAATTGCTTTGGGTTCTGTTCTGAGAAGTGCTTGTTTCTCTCTGTGTTTGGAAGAGCTGTCAGTTTGTTGTGCTGCTGGAGCCTTGGACAGGGAGCAAGAGGTTGTTTACTGTAATGAATTGCTTACTGTTTTTATAAATATTTACCCTTTACATTGGGGAATCAGTATGTTTAATTTTTGCTAGATGGAATAAACAATTAGAGCACAATTCAGACTAAAAGCAGGCGAGGTCTTAAGGTATCTGCTTTCCATTAAATTATGTTCATTGCAGGGGAATTGGACCAGGTGACCTTTCAAGTCCCTTCCAACCCAAACTGTTCTATGATCCAGTGGTTTTTGTAGGAGTTTCTGGAGCTGTTGACTCCCAAGGGAAGAACCCAGGACCCAGCAGTGAACTGTGTCCCAAGATAGGGACACGTGTTTTGAGCATCATGTGGTCTCTTCTCCAGCTCCATGGGGTTGATAGCTCAGTATCCTGATGCTGGCTGCTACAAAACATTCCTGTAAATTAGAGGGTTTTATTTGTTAACCAGATAAATTAACCAAAGTGATACCACACCTGTTGCTAGAGAGACAATACAAAATCAAAGTGGAATACTATTATTAAAAGAGAGTAAAAGAGATGTCTAAGTTTCAAAAACAGCTCTGGGTGGTTCCTTCAAAAAGTGTAATAAAAGCGAGAAGCTGCATGCATTTAGATCTTAATTTTACTTTTCAATATTATATGCGTGTTTCTGAGAACTAAAAAAAAAAAAATTATTGGCCTGAAAACAAAAGTAAACTGCCTTGTGTCCAGTCATACCACAGAAATGCACAGAAATCCTGCAGAGACTGAGCCCTGGCACTGTTGGTAGTGCCTGGACAGCAGTCCCACTGCTGGGCCATGCAGTATCCCACAGTTAGAAAAAGTGGTTATCATGATAAAAATGATGAATTTGATTTCACTTGCAAAATGTAAGCCTTGCTGTTGCTCTCCTGAAGAACTAAGCCATGCTGAGGTCACTGGAGTGTGTGTAGGTGTCCTGCCATTCGTGGTTAAGGTAAATAGGCTTAGGACATGTGTGTGTTAGGAAGCATTTACCATAAGCCCACTATTCTGGGCAGGTTGTTTGTTCCAGGTGAGTGATATGGCTGTGCACAGCCAGTGCTTGGCCTGCCTGCTTTGGGACTGGCTTCAGTTGAGCTCTCTGAGCTCCCATGTCACTAATTACTGTGAAATAGAGTTTTCTCTTTGCTTTTTGCTGTGGGACAAAACTGTCTGTCTTCCACACGCTCTCCTGGCTTACAAAACGGTGCTCACCAAGAACTCCCCGCTTGTGGGGAAAAAACATTGTGGTTTTCGCTTGGCAAAATATTAGCTTCTTATTTTTCCTTTACAAACACAATTCCTGCTACCATCAGTGAAAATTATTGGGAGATTCTCCAAAGACTTCTAGATCAATGGAAGCCTTTCTATGACTTAGTTGGATTTTAATTTGTAAGCGTGTAAAAGAGATAAGAAATCCCTAATTATAATTTACTAATGCGTTTTAAGACTCTTGTTACCGGAGGCTTCTGTAGAAATAGAGTTTAATAAGGCTGGTAAGGCTGCAAGAACTCATTTTCTTCTGCACTGAGCCCTGGGTCAATTAGAAATAAGCCTACTTATCTATTGTACCTTACAACAGCCCTGTACCCCAACTCTCTTGTTCTCTAGACTCTTTCAAGATGCCACTCTTTGATGGATCTTCATCCATCCCAGCATTTGCAGAATTGGCTATTTCAGTCTTGAGGTGGGTCCATGACGGGACAAGCAAGCTCCCTGTTAAGAACAGGGCAGGCAACATCCTTCAGAAATTTCTGCATCTCTCCACTGTTGTTTTTTTACTCTGATCAGTGATTAATTTAGCAGAGGTTTTAAGCCAATATGAATACTGATGTCTGTGTGTGTATAGACAGAAAGGGGCTTCTGTGAGTAAAGAAACAAAATAATATTTAAGTCAAGAGAATCCAGACCACAACAAGAGTCTAAATCAGTATTTGTTATCCAGGAGGTTTTCCAGGAATTGCATGCCTTTTGTTAGGGGGGAAGGAAAAAAAGTTGTGTTACTCAGTATCAATGTAACAATTTGTTTTATGGTGTTTCAATAGTGCAGTTTCATGGTAGCTCAGGCTGCTGGTGAGAAAGTGGGCAAAGCAAAGGGAGAGAAGAAACGTAGCCAGTTTATTGTACTGTGTAGGTGTTGCAGTAGGTACTGTAATGCCTTGGAATGTGTGGATGGAGGGGAAACCCAGTTTCTTCCCCCACTATGGAGAGTTGGGAGGAAAAAAGGGTAGTGGGAAGTGGAGGTTACTGCTAAAAAAACTAATCTGCATGATAGTAGGTGTGCAGAACTTCGGTTTTCTATTTTTATCTGTGTGCATTAATAGAGTAACATATCTCCCGTCAGAGGTTTCTTGCTTTTGTAGGCATATTTATCTGCTCAAGTTATCAGAGCACTTGGCAAAACCACAGAGAATGTAGCACTACACATTTTTACAGAATTTCCATACGTTTTGCATGAAGAAAAGAAAATCAGCAGATGAGCCAGAAATACCCAGCAAGAGTCTGCTCCCTCTCCTCTTCTGGACCACAGTCCCTCCCTGCTGTGTTTATTCCTTATCCTACACCAGTGTTTGTTGCGAGAGGCGGATTTGCAAAATTTGTAGGCATGTGGCACACTGATGTGGGAAAACATTCGTCGTGCGGGTCCTTGGAGTTTGGGAGCCCTGCGAGCCTCACTGGCACAATCCCGTGTCAATCCCGGGCTGCTTTCCGCCCGGCTCCCGCAGCATCTCAGGCTGTGTTGCCATGGGGACCGGGGCTCTCTGCAGTGCCGATCCGCCCGAGCGCTGCCGTGCGATCGCGGGCAGGGAACGCGCGCGGAACGAGCCCCGCCACCGATCCCCGCTGGCCCGGCCGTGCCCTCGGCTCGCAGGCTCCTGCCTTTTGTCCTGCCTGTGCTTTGTGGCAGCTGCGCTGCGGGTCCCCAGGTGCCCTCAGCGGGACCCGCCTTTGCTGTGCCGCTGCCGGGAAGAGGGAAGGTGTCAGAATTGAGGGAGGACGAGCTTAAGAGGGCTTGCAGCCGAGCTTTCAGATGGTCTTCAAAACACCGAGCGCTGCCTGGAGACATCGGGCAAAAACCCGGCGGGGAGGGTGGAACAGGGACACCCCGGGTGGAACAGGGCTGGAATGCTGCTGTGTGGCAAGGGTAAAGCATTGAGGAAGAGGGATGATGAGACTGCCGCCAAAAGGCACCAGGAGATGTCAATAGGTGACCCTTGAGCCCAGAAGCTGATGTGGAAGGCAGGTGCCAAGCTGGCGTTACGTGCAGCTCTTGCTGGTGGGAGGTTATTCCCTTCCTGCATGTTTTTTAAACTGCCTTACCTGAGGCGTGTTCTGTATGACACCAGCTCCTGGGAGCAGCCTGGTGCAGGTACAAATGGTGACACTGCTGATGCTGGCTGGTGGCACAGTAGCCTGACACTTGGTGTGTCAGTACAGCAGCAATTCTGAGCACCCAGACATTCCCAGGAGTAAGTCTGAGGACAGTCACGCATAAAATGAAGAAGTGCCAGAAATAAGGGGTGTGTTCTCTGATGCAGACCTCTGGTGGTGATGCTGTGCTCTGTTTTTCTGTGATAAATATGACTTTTACAGGGCACAGCTAGACCTGAATTGCACGTGAGTTTAGTCATCAGGGAAGGGTGGCGTTCTTGTTGGGCTGGTTTGGAAACAGGATGTTCACGACATGGGATCGTGAGGAACAGAGCAGAACTGGACATTCAGGAAACTGAGCACTGCCCTGGAGTTGTGGATTCTGGCTTGGTTCTCCTCAGAGGTCCTGTGATGCTGCTCACGTCAAAAACTTGGCTTTTCAAGGACAGCCAGCAGTTATGTGTTCCCTCCAATCACAAGTTTGGCTCGTGATTCATGGTCTACCTGGACAAATTCTGAGCATCCATTATGGCAAATGAAGCCCATAGAAATGTCACTTTTGCAATACAAATGCTACATGTAACGAATATATCCTGAAAAATAAAGTTCAAAGTGTTTCTGGTTGGTGCAGACAAAATCAGAGGGTACATCTGGCCTTGTAAATTGAAGATGAAGTGCCTTTCATTTCCCAAAGCTGTGCTTGAAAATAAATGCATTAGTAGTTATTACAGATGTGTGTGTATATATATATATATATGTATATCAGGGAGAACTACAGAAAGACCTATAAGGGAATTCATAATTTAATCTTCAGAAATCAGGTTTATCGTGCAGAATGAAAGCCATTCTGCCCCCCATTGAGCATCAAGGAGAAAATAAGTGCTCAAAGCTGTTTTTTAAGTGTGTGCTGCCTGGGCCTGCTCACTGGAGGGGGCAGAGGTCTCACAGATATATAGGGGAGTGATCCTTAATTACAGACTATCTCACAGGACATGTGTGTAATGGGGCTGAATAAAGATTATGGTCTTAATTAGGAATTTTTTAGGTTTTGAGTGCTTGTCTTTGCAGCCTAAATGATGTTGCTTTGTGTGCTGTTTCGTGCATGTTGCGTGATGTGATGCTTAAAGAGTGAGTTTTCCCTTAGTGCCAGTTTTAGTTGATAAGAAATTGTTATTAATAACAAGCTGTTGTAGCAATGGCCTTCACAGTGAAAAGGTGCATGTGGACTTTGGATCTGATAGTCACCAGGATTTTTTGTGGTGCAGTTGACTCCCTGCACTTGCTGAAAAGCTCCCAAGAAAGGATAGTGAAGAGCAGCTTGAGGGGTCGCATCAAGGAGCCTCGTGGCTCCTCATGGCATCATTTTGCACTCAGTGTTCAGCTCCCAGGTCCCAGGGGTTAATTTCCTGTTTGAGCCTGTACCGATGAGGAGGTCACAGAGGAGAAATGGTGGTAGGCGTGCCTCTTTGTGCTCCTCAAAAGGACAAAGTTTTCATGTTGTTTCCCACCTGATTCCATTTTCTTGCACAGCCCCCTCACTCTTCTCCTGGGCTACCAGCTGCATCTTCCCCCACACGTCTCACCTTGAGTGCATTTCTATGTGGTGCAAGGTTAAGTACCTATCTCACAGTTTAAGATCTTGTGGGAGGTGAGACCACACGTAGAATCCTGCCAACCATCTTTTTGTTGCAGAGATTCCTTTTCCCAGCATAGGAACAGGTTAAAACAGCAACAGGAAATGAATCTGGGAGAAGAAATGAAAGGACAAAATAGCAATAATCAGGTTTCTTGTACCCTCCTGTACAGGAGGGACCATTCCTGCACACACATGCAGTTTGGTGTGTGATTAATTCAGCAATAGTCCCCTTACACATGACTGCACAGCAGCAGCTACTCTGAGATCATACAGAGCAAAAGCCAGCAGGAGACTTTGCAAAGGTTACTTCTCTGTCCTCACTGGGTACAGTTTTCTCTCTGTCTCTGGGGAATGATGAGGTTGTGGAAAACACTGTCCTCCAAGGCCTCTGTGTTTTTATGGCAAAAACAAACTTGTTTTGCATTTCAAAGGTTTGTCCTTCCTGTGTGTAGAAAAGGGATCACTAAATCCCGAAGGCATTTCTGCTGATGGTGGTGTGAAATCCTGTGTTATCTCCCATGGGGAAACTCTCTGTATACTGTGTGCAGTTACACCATAGATTATATGATGTAACCTCCTCAATGAGTTAAACCATGTCAGAGCAGCAAGTCTGGAGAAATTAGAAAGGTATCGTGGTGCAAAAAGCAGGAGACACTGTGCTCTGTCCTGGGTATTGCAGAGAGCAGTGGAAGCAGAGAGGTTCATCTCAAATGCAGTGTAAAATCACGTATGTCATATTTTACATTTTACACATATGTCAGGGTCATATGGTCTGTTCATGTCTGTAAGCACCTTTTACTCTACAATTAACTCTTCAGGGTCAGTGTAAGGGATGGCTGTGCCCAGCAGCACTGCTGAGTTGTGCTGCTGTCTCTGGTTGTTGCAGTGGGAAGAGTTTAGACAGGAAAAGCAGCTGGGGAGCCCTGGGTGGCTGCTACCAGGCAGAGAGAACTCCAGGCAGTAGGTGGGAGGAACAGCACTACCCTACTTCCAGGGGGGGAAAAGCATTGCCTGCAGATTTTCCTTAAAATGTTAAAATACCCTGGGTGTCATCGTAGAATCATGGAATAGTTTTGGTTTGGAAGGGACTTTTAAAGGCCTCTTAGTTCAAACTCCCTGAAAAGAGCAGGGTCATTGTCAACTACATCAGGTTCACCATCAAGTCTTCTCCTAAGTTTTACAGTAGGCTTTCTGTAAGGAGGCACTCAGGATGGTTTGCTGCTCCGTTTTCCTTTCCCTGCTAGCTCCAAAGTGGCAGAACATGAACTGGTGGCACCTGTCTGCCAGGGTTTTGGTAAGAGGAGATGGAATTAGTGGTTGTAGCAGTGTTTCAGGACAGCAGAATTGCCATTTCTTTCATTGCTCTGGAACAGACAACGTGGAGGGCACCTTTCCCAAGAGAAGCTTAAAATTAGTGGGAAAGTAGTTTACTTTTTATTTCAAGCAGTAAAACCCGGTTGCTCAGTGGACAGCTTTTTATTCCTCTCAGCTGCATTAAAGTCTTAAACAGTATTAACTGCGTCAAAGCCTGAGAACACAGTTCAGGGCAGAGTGAAGTGCTGGCACCGCAGATCGGGTGCCTGCTCTTCCTTAGACCGGGCAGAGCCGAGGTGGCCGGGGACAGACAGGGCTGGAGTGCCACCGTGTGGTGCTCAGCACCAGCGTTGCCGACACACTCGGAGATAACATTATTTATTAGTGGGAAAAAAACCCCCAAGTATTAAGGAAACCTTTCCTTCCCCTCCCCAGGCTCGGCTTGGCTCCTCCACCCCTGGCTCCTCTGCACTCCTGCAGCAGGGCAGGGGATGCTGTGCTGTTACAGTGTGTAGTGGTTCCTCTCTGCCACGCCCTCCCTCTCCTCAGGTGTTGAATTACAGACTGATTTTTGTTAAGAAAGCCCTCTGCTTTTGTATCCTTGTGGCGTCAAGGAAGAGAGAGGATGCCTGAAGGAGGGGAAGGGACTTGTAAGTCCTGTCTGCTGGCTGGTTGCAGTTACAGAGGGATGAATCCTAGGGATTGTGTTCAGTTTAGGATTTTGAAAAATTTGTAAATGTTTCCTTTCAGTATGGACAAGATAATGTCTCAGGATATCTCTGCATTGTGGAATGCTGGAGAATGCAGTGACCTTCAAGCCAGCACCAACAAAGATCAGATAAGCATGAGAGCACAAGGCTACAAGTGAACCCAGCTGAAAGATGGGGCACAAAGTGCTGAGGTGCCTTTGCTGCTTTTACACCTGTGCAGTGTGCTCTGCCATGTGGATGTGTTGGCTGACTCAGTACTCTGACAGCCTCCTCCACTGCACAGTGTCAAATCTCTGTCAAAAGACTGGTGGTTGTGGCTTTACTTGGAGATTTTGGATTCAGAGAGGTTTCTGAGGTCCCAAATGAATATATTAGTGCTTGACTAGTCTGTTCCTTCTTTTTTGGGAGCTGTTCTACTTAACATAAATAAGTGTTTTAATTGGGCCATTAATTCATTGAGGTGATAGGACACCTGGGATTTTAAATCTAGGTTTCTTTTCTCACATCCCTGGCAATGTGTCAAATGTTAGCTGGTGTTTGTCTTTGCTCTCTCACTGGAAAGTCCACCTTCTGCCTTTTCCATACAGGCCAGTTAACTCCTACGGTGAAATTGTGCCATCAGCTTGTCTTGAAAAAAATTCTCAGTCTTGAAAGGAGTTCTCAGTCTGGCAGCTCTGTGAGCCAGGAGGGAGGATCACCTCTGTTACACACTCTGCTCACAGGTGCATGAAGAGGGCAGAGTGGAATTAAAATGCTGCCATAATCCAGTGCAGGCTGTTGTGAAGATGGAAGCTTATTTTGCTCTTTGCAAGAGCTTGGGGATGATAAACTGAGGGAAAGCCTGGGATGAAGTATGTCTTTGGTCTAGACTGAGATGTTTACAGTTCTTTTTGTCTGTCTTTGTAATATTAAGTCTCTACTTGCTGCCTTTATCCCTTTCCAATGCAGAGCTCAGCTTTAACCCGTGTGCATGAGTCATCTGCCCTTTTGCCACATATGTGCAAATGATATGTCCAGCTCAGATCTGAACCTCTGCCAGCTGAGGGCCAGCTTTGCTTAGATTTGTGCAGAAGTGTTTCTAGCCCATGCCCACCTCAATTCACAATCAATTTAACCTTGGTCAGCCAGATGTCTGATTTCCAAGTGAGAGCATCCCTTTTGTGACTTGCACAGTAAGGACAAGGAAATGGGCAAATTGCCATAGTCTTTATTCATAACTTTTAGTGCTGTTGTCTTGGTGAAATGTTAAATCACTAAGGGTTATAGGGATAGTGATGTGATGAACACAGCTGAGTTCCAGCAAGGCTCCCAGTTACATCAGGCCTGTCAGATGACAGCGTGCTTTAGCAAGGAGGTGTTTTTGGTAATGTTCTCTGCAGTGAGTTTTCATGTCTTCATAATAGCAAGAGGTTGTTTGGGAAAGTGGTTTCCCAAACAACAGACAGCTCCCTTTTTGTAAGGTCTTTATTCCCAAGGCTCCTGAAAAATCACTAGGTGTTTTTCAGAAATTATTCTTGTTAGAAAGGTGCTGCTTTTCAAAAGTGAAGGTAATTAATCTAGACAGAGCACTGCCTCTGTTCTGTGAATTGGGAGCCATTGCTGTTAGTTGCTTGAAAAGGCATATTTTTCATCCTCACCTTCCCCAGGAATTAATGGAAATGGAAGGCACTTCAGGATTATCATATGATAATATGTACTTTGTGTCAGATGTATCTCCTGATTCTGGGTAGTGCTTTGTTTCACACAACTGAAGGTGTACTGGCATGGACAAGCTCTTCTACCTGATGAGTTCACAATGAAAGAAAAAATGCTGTGCATCAAATATACGTTTGTGTGTGTGTCTTTGAGGAGTTTTTCAGTATATGGGGCCAAAAACACAGGCCTGGAAGCCAAAACCTAAAAATTACACTACAGTATTACTTTTAGGAAGGACAAGGAAAAAGCTAGTGTTTGAAAGTGAGATTTGTGTTACACTTTTAAGTTATAGAAGGACAACAAGCATCCTGTGGGATTTCTGAGGAATCTGTGTATTTAGCTGACTCAAAAATTACTTTTAAAATTTGTACTACTTAGAAAAGTTATTTGTAATAGGTTATGAAATGTTTTTAAAAGGTCACCTGGCAGGTGCTTGCTGAAGACTGTAAATGATGGCTCCAAGAGCAACAGAAGCTCAGGAGGAAGGCAGGGCCCTTCAGCAGTGCCCTGTACCCTGGTCAGAGGCCCATGGTGTCTTGCTGGGGTTGGTGTTGAGATCCGGCTTTCTGGCTTTTATCTGTCATGCAGGGAAAAATATTATCTTCGTGTCTGCTGCTTTGGGAGTTTGGATCTTCTCAGGTGCTTCCTCTAGAAATTCCCCTGTAATCTCTATCTTTGGACTTCACAAAGATACCAAGGATTTCACAGTGGTTGTGCTATAGGGAGTGTTTTGTTCTGTCTCACCCTAAACCAGGGCTGTGTTTCAGCCATCCCAAAACTTTGTGCTTGGGCTGCTTTGATGCTGAAAGAGCTGTCACAGGCTGTGTCAGAAGCGTGGCCAGCAGGTCAAGGCAGGTGGTTGTTCCCCTCTGCTCCCCTCTTGTGAGACCCCAGCTGGAGCCTCCAGTCCTGAGGGGCCCGGCACAGGAGAGACAGGGACCTGTTGGGGCAGGCACAGAGGGGGCCATGAAGATGCTCAGGGATGGAGCAGTGCTGCTCTGGAGCCAGGCTGGGAGAGTTGGGCGTGTTCAGCCCAAAGGGGCTACAGGAGAGCTGGAGAGGGGCATGTGGGGCTACAATAACTGAGAAAAGGATAGTTTTGGAGTTAGATATCCAGGGGAAGTCCTTCCCTGTGAGGGTGGTGAGGCCCTGGCACAGGTTGCCCAGAGAAGCTGTGGCTGCCCCATCCCTGGAAGTTTCCGAGACTGGGTTGGACAGGGCTAGTGGGAGGGACTGGGCTAGTGGGAGGTGTCCCTGCCCATGGCAGGGGGTGAGACTGGATGAGCTTTAAGGCGCCTCCAACACAAATCGTTCTGTGGCTGTGTGAAATGCGAATCCAAGGCTGCTGTAGCTTTGCTTGGCCAGGAGAGGGGGATCGTTTGCCGTCCGTTCCCCAGGCACTCCCGGTGGGAAGCACAACACTGACTTGCTTCCCTTGCCTCCATGTTTCCAGGAGAAACAAGCCTTGCTTAGATTTTGAAACTTGACTTTTCAGTGGTTGCAGAGGGGGACTAGGACGGGTCCCTAGCGGCTCCCGACCCCTCGGCTTTGCGTTCTTGCCGTTTCCCTCCGCTCCTCGGTGCGTCCCCGCCCCAGGCGCTCTCCAGGGTGCTGCGCCAAAGGCCCGAGGGGAGCACAAAGCGCTCGGCCTTGGGATTCACTCTGTAGCAGATTCCGTACGTTCTTTTACTGTCCTTTCCAAAGAAATGCCTGCTTAAGGCACTGTTTGGCGGTGTGTATGGAATTCGGTATTCCGTAGGCAATAATGCTGTGTCTGTATTGGTTTGGTCACACACTGGGACCACTGAAGTTATTTGGTGGGGGAAGAGACTCCAAAAGTAAAAGCATCTCATCCTCTTTCCTTGATGAGGCAAAGGCACAAAACATCTAGCTTAGAAAAGAACGGTTTTTATGTTATTGTGTTTACTGTGGTCGTTAATTGGAGGTGTATTTTAGATAGTGTCTGGGAGCTTTTGAGAATCCTTAGTGCAAAACGTTACCCTCTGGGTTTATAAACAGTAGCAGACAGGTCCTCTCTTGTTAGAAACAGTGGGGAAATCCATATGTGCACCTATTAAATAATAATTGTGTAAGTAACCACCAGTCAAGCTTTTGATTTGTTTTACTATGGGCAGGTAACCTTTGAACTCGAGGCAGGTAGAGCCCGTTCAAACACGAACCTGTGTTGCCTGGTCCAGCACTGAAGTGCAGGCACACTTGTACACATAACAGCAAGGTTGTTTAAGCAGAGCTGATTATGTACAGCAACGAGGTTGCAACTGAAAGGATTTAAAGTGGATGAGATGTGGGTCACACTGGCTTAAGGCTTCCAGTGGCAAACAAGTCAGTTTTCCTGTTATAAGCTCTTGCTGCCGTGGTGTAATTATTTTTCATGTAATTATAGTTGGTAAAATTATTTTTATTTACATCACCCTCTTGGCTTTGAGAGAGCAGAAGTCTGTTTCCAGATCAACAGATGTTTCTGTTAACCTGTTTATGCTACATACAGCACTGTAGTTCAGCCACATTATTGCAACAGGATAATTTCTGAATGAACTGAACTACTCCATCAGGTAGGTCAGCAGGGTTAGAAGGGAGACCCCTCCTTTTCACTCCTCAGGCTGGTCATTGGCAATATTCCCTTTGTTTTTTGGCAAAACAAGGTAATACAACTTGAAAATTACAGGTAGTAGGATTGATCCATCAGGGGCAAAAGTGAAATACATGCAGGTATCTTTTAGCATGAAACTTGCAAAGGTGAAAGCAGGCAGTGCAGGGAGGAAGACAGGAAGGTGCATTGCAGTGTTGGATTAAATGATCAAGGTCCTGTTCCCAAACCCATTAAAATCAATAAAATGTCTGCTGTTGCCCTTAGTGAGCCATTGCAGGAGGCCCTGTTTGACTTAGTTAAAATAGAATGTGACATCAATAATTTCAGTCAATACGAAAACAAATACAAGTGGAGCAATATTTGGAGTAAATGTAACTTAAGGATCATTGGAAAACCACAGGAAGGGTGTGCTTGCTAGAAATACCTCTCTGTAGTTTATTTAGGACTCCTGTGAAACAAATGTGCTTCTTAAATGGGCACCTCTACCTCATAATTGGGGTATTTCTTTAAACCAGAGGCATCAGTCTCTGCAGGGCCTTTCTATATCCTTTTCTTGGTGTTTGGGAAGTTGTTGCTGTGTGCAAAGCCTTTCTTTGCCATGGCACAATTTGGGCAGCAGCAAAGGCTGACTGCAAGGATTTTCATGATTCTGTAGTGGCCATTATCTTATCCTGGCTCCTTGCTGGTCTGTAAGGGCTCACCTGTGGCTCACAGTGGCACTCTGGATGCGTAGCTGAGCTGCAGAACTTGGCCTTCATATGTTGTGCATGCTGGAAAATTCAGAAAGGTTCAGAGAGAGGCTGCACGAGTTCCTGGAAAACAGACGGTGAGGATGGCTGTGTAACTGGAAATGCCTGGCACAGATGCCCAGCAGTCTGAAACAACCAGAAGCTGCTGGAGTACTTTAAATTATGATCCATGTTTGTCCTTTACTACCCTTTGTTAGGTACCCAGTTTTGACCACTATTGGAGCCAGAAGACTTTGGTCTCATTCCACAGTGGCTGCTCTTATTTTACTAGGAACATATTATTCTCATTTTCTTTGTCCATAATATAGGAAAATTAATTTTATAAGACCAGATTACTATTTTCACTCACTCTCTCCCAAGATGAAGGTAGCTAAGCAGTATCTCTTTTTTCCCCCGGGTTAATTATTAATTGCATTTAATGTTTGTCAGTGTTGAACTGAACACCTTCAAGACAGAAACCTGCTCTGTGTTGGGAGGGGTAGTATTTGAAACGTTACTCTATCATCTGTGATATGTTCTTGGTGATGACAGTAAAAGTGGCAGTGCTGTGATTTATATTCTGGTGGTCTAACAGCAAAGAAGGGAAAGATGTTAAAACTGGTCTGATTTACATCACTTCCTACCTCAACTTGCCTCTTTTCATTTCTTTGGTATTGCTTGCTTTTCAATTAATAAAATAGATATACTCAAGGTACAGAAAAAGGCAAGACATAGTTTTATATATCATCTTCTCTGTTCCAGTTCATTGACAATAATTTCTGGCACAGAACTTTGAGGAGACCACATCATATTTGCATATTCAGTAAAATAAGAATGAGAGAATGTAGAGCTTGGTTTTTAACCTTAATATATTTTCTCTCAGGAAATATAAAATGAAGCCTATTCAGGATGGATATATGATTGCTGTCTTACTTCCAGTGTTGTTGTAGCTTTAGAATTACATACCTATAGGATAACTAGTATGGGACTAGTAACTAAGGGTGTGGGTTAAACAATGAGTGATACCAGAGGCAATTTAACTGTAGCCTGTGATTCCATGGTTAGCTTTGTGCTTTTACTTTCTGCAAGGATTGCTTTGCTGCTTTTCTAGGAATATGTAGTCCTGTAGGTACCGAAATGGTTGGGTATGCTAATACACACAATCCCTCTGAACACTCTTAAATAGTTGGATTAAGTACATTGTTACTCTGCCCTGGAATTTCCAGGTATTTTTATGCCTACTAAAACAATTCCATCACCTCCATCTGCATCCCTCAAGAGGTGGTGTTGAGAGAAGAGCTTCCTGAGCAGAGGGGGAAAGCTGCCCACATAAGACATTTAACCTGGCTGGAATAGAGGGAAGGTCTTTACCCATGCTTGTGGGTGGAGGTGAGCTAGTTCAGTGAGCCAGGGCTCTCTGGTTTCCAGGCCACTCATAGCTGTGTGCACACCTCCAAGCCTGGCCTAACCTGTCCTGCCTCTCAGCAAGGAGCAGAAGTTTAAATCAGTGCACAATTTGTAGGGACAGGGATGATGGTTGGTGCAGATTTTGCAAAACACCTCATGCATGCACCTGTGCATTATTGTGTACAAGTTACACAGGGCATCACTTGGAAGGGAGCCCAATTCCCTAAGGGAATTGCAATCTGCCTTCACCAGGAGGCTTTTCCATGACAGTAGACGAAATACTGCGTTGTCCAGATTTCATCCTGGCCAACTGTTGCCTAGGACAGCCCTTTGCCTTTTTTAGCTGTTTGAAACTGGGTTTGATTTCCAGGCAGTTTCCTGAATGTACTAGAGCTTGGAACTGGAAACAAGAGTCTCCATTCTGGCTATGAAGCAGCAAAGGCTTTTCCCACTCCCTCAATGCCTCCCTTTTTTTCTGTAGCTTTGGGAACAAATTTTAGTCACACTTCCTCAGTATGGTTTCTAGGCTTGGCTTTAACTTTGTTTTTGCACTGCCCACATGATTTATGTGGAGAGAAGCTCAATTTTGTTAGCTGGACACCTGATAGTGGATATGCTTCAGAGAAGAGAATCACTTGCATACATGCTCTCTTTTTGTACTCAGTTGCTGTTGGGTTTCACCCCACTAGGTTTTTATAGACTGCAAGTGCTGATTTGCTCAGCAAGTCAAGTCAGTCTGCCTGAAAGCTGGCAGGTAAAGCCTGGTGCTGGTCTTAGGTGGGGCCATTGCAGCACTGCAGTGCTGGTGCTGAGTGTCTCAGCTGGTGGGGCAGGCCAGAGAACAGAACCTGGAGACTGTGAAACCAGCTCATCAGGTCAGGAAGCTGATGCTTAATGCCAGCTTGTGAACAGGCAGACAGGAACTGGAACCCCAGTGAAGCATCCCCATCTTGGTATCTCACCGTGAGGTTCATCCCTTGGAGTCTGCTCACAGATCACACAGGGTTGAAGCCTTATAAGCTTTGTTATCCCAAATGGGAATTGGTTGAATCTCAGGAGTTCTGTATTTCTGCATTCTGAGCTGAGGATGACACATGCATTTCAGAGAAACCCCACCCTTTTTCTGGAACTGTGTTCTTCTGTTATTGTGCATCTGCCCACTCTCCCACTCCCCTCCCACACACGGTTTGTGACAGCATCGCTGTATGTTCTGCTTTTCTGATGTAACACCTCCACAATACGTTTTCTATGTTTAGGGGGAATTGCTCAGTCTCCATTTTTACTTGAAAATATCATCTTCAGACTGATGTCTGCAGAGGAATTTGTTTTTCTTAGGCTTTTTATACACAATGCTATGACAAGCCTGTTCCTACTTCTTTTTTTTTTTTTTTTTTAAAACAAAAAACTGTCTTAAAACAGAACACTTCTTTCCTGCAGGGATGTAAGCTGTGTCAAATATTGATACATTATGTTCTTCTTCCCAGACAAGATATGTTCCTTCCAAAATAATCTATCAAAAGTAACTTTTGTTTTCCTTTCCTTCCATATTTTTGTGTCTTTGAGGGTAGGGAGAAAATGTTTGTGTAACATAGTAGTGAACTCACAGAGCTAGCCTGAAGTTCTTCTTTACCAGTAATCCTATAAATAATAATTGCTATTTAATTTCATTTTACTTGGTACCAGTTGTTCAGTTCCAGTGTCTGATGTTTTTCTCTTGTGTAGCCTGGGTTAGAAAGTACTTCAAGTCCTTGGTTAACTTTTAAGCAAGTTTTCTGAAAGAATAATTTGATACTGAGGTGATGAGCCTCCATGTATCAATCATCAATAGATGACAAATTGTTTGGTAATAATGACTGCCATAAACCCTCATGTGTATCAAACACCACTGTGTGGACCATGTTGCAGGATTTAAGCATCTAGTGGCTTAGACCCCTTGAACCATGATGCAGGGAAATCCTAAGACTGGGATTTTTAAGTGTGGTGGCTTGTGGTTTGGTCTTACTTTCAAACTTCGTGTTGAAGATCCCATGAAAATGTTGGAATGGTATCAGGAAAGTTCAGTTCTAGACTACTACCAGCTGTTTATTTCTATTAATTTAATTTACAAGTGCTGGTATCTGTGAGGTTCATACAATGTGAAGAAGACAAGGCATGCCAGCGTCCTATCAGGGATTTCAGTTTTCCCCTTTATTTTATTCCCGTGGCTGCCTCCAGCTGTCTCCCTGTTCTGGTGGCTGTTGTTGCAGCCACTTGTGTTTTAGCCATTAGCTTTGTGTAGCCTGGTTATCCACAAATGGGAACAACTGGGAGAAAGTCAGCCTGTATGAAGAGAGGAGCCAGAAAAAGCTTGGCTGACGCTTCCTGCCCTGCTGCCTCCCATGCCTCCTTCCACTAGGGAAATGAGTTTTGGATTGAATGCACAGATCACTGGCTCAAACACAAAATAGATCGCTGTTTTAAAGATGCTTTTTTGATGCTTTGTAGTTTCCATATATAATTGATTGTAAAAAATTGGTCTGTGATATTCTCAAACCTCATAGTAACAACAGAAGTCATCAATGAGGATTACTTCCATGGTGACAGTGAATGGTGCTGCTTCACATGAACTGGAGACCACCAAGTTCTGTGGGTAACATGGCAAGGTGAGGGGGGAATTCAGGCTGGTCTATGAGCTCTTGTCACCTGAGGAGCTCTCAGCATGTCTGTCACTCGTGGTGAGCTGTGTTACAGAGAAATTAATGGTGCTTGGCTCTAGGGACCATTCAGTACAGTTCCCTGACGTCAGGAAATATATTGCAGGGGGAAGCTTGGCTCAGGGAATTGTTTCTTTGGTTTGGGGGGTTTAGTGCTGGTGTTGTGTCGGGGTCTTCTCTGCTGGAGATGACCCCAGATGTTGGTGGAAGCTGCTTTTCCCAACCCAGCTGTCCAAGAAGGAGTCAGGAGTCTTCTGCTCATGTTCTCAGTGATGTTTATTGTCTCTTATCTAAAATATTTTCTGTCTGACCTGCCCAGCTCTGGCCAGCAGGTCAGTCCAATGCACACTGCCCCCCAAGGGCCTGGTGCTATCTTTTATGCTATGAACTACCTATTAGATATTTACAATTGTGTGCCAATCCCTATCATCTGTGTTAGACAGTGACTTTCTACTCTGAACCAATCTAAAAATGCCAGCATCACCTAAAAGATGGATGTTAGGAAGAAGAAGGAAGAAGGATAGGGCATGCCCCTATCTCTCCATCTTAGGGTTTTAAACCCCCCTGTACCAAATCCCAGAATTTCTCCTTTCACCCTCTAACTACTGCTACTGTGCTGTCTAAACTTTTGTGACTTGTGACTCCTCATGTAAGGTTGATAATTTGTCCCATGGGCTGAGATCAAAGCCCCAAGTGTTTTTGGCTTCCTGCCAGGGCTCCCCGACCCCTGTCTGGGGTTCAGGGCACCGAGAGGAATGTCTTGGGTTCCGACAGTGTTGGTGAGCTGTCCTGTCCCTGTGACTCTGGGGTGGTGACTAAGCCAGGGATGCAGACGGCTCTGCTGCACTGAGGAGTCACATCCTGCCTGTCCCTCAGCACCTGCCTGAAGAGGCTGGAGCAGTGGTGTTGGAGGGCGCTGAAATGGGATCAGTTGTCTGCTACCAGCCAGTGCAAAGTCTCTTTTGATCTGCCCGTGGCCTGTTTTGATGAATAAAAGCTTGATGCTAACAGTGATAAGAGTTACCCAAGGAGGCGGGAGTAGAACTTTGATGTGCTGCTTTAGCAGGGGGTTAAGTAATGAGGAAAAGACAGACCCATCTGTCTTGCATATTAGTGCCAGTAATTAGTGTTCCAAACCCAAATGATGTTTGGGGAGTGGGGGCGACTAAGTAGTGACATATTGTCACTTTCTTTTGGTCGCTGCTGGTCCGCAGGTACAAGCACTGTCCATCTTCAAGGCAGGCCTTCAGAAGTTGCTTTAGGAAGTGCCTGAGAACAGCTTTTGGGGTTGAAGAATAACAAGCAGCACCCCTGGTGGTATTATTTTTACTTTGGGGGGGTTGAGCCGAGCGGGGCAGGCTGAGCCCAGATTACGCTGCGTGCTGAGTGCTGTCCCTCCTCGCTGCGTTCGGTTCGCTGCCGAATGCAGCTCTCCTGATGCAGCCTCACGTGGCTGCAGAGAGCCACAATGAGGACTTGAGCATTGCCAGCCCTTTCCAGGCATCTCTCCTGCTGCCTGCAGGTGAGCAGGCTGAGCCTGGGCTCTCCCAGCGCCGCACATTTTCTTCCCGGCTTCCTGCGGACCTCCTCGGCAGCGAGGGAAGATCGTGAGGAGGAGGAGAGGAGCAGCAAGGCGTGTGCCGGGCTCCGGCACAGCCGGTGGCAGCAGCAGCAAGTCAGTAAGTCAGACTGCACCATTTTCCTCTCACCCTGTGCAAAGGCGATGTGAGAAGCTGACGGGAGCCGCCCCCTCCCCCTCTCGCCGGGGATGCTGAAGTGGAGCCCTCCTCCCAGCCAGAAGACGCAGCCTCTCCCGGAGGAATCCCTAAAGACCTTCCCAATTTGGTGATGTGTGTTTAAAGGCCGATTTTTCCTTTCCTTTTTTTTTTCCCCCTCCCTATTTTTCTTTTTTTTTTTCCTCCTTCCCGGCTGAGTCTGAAGCCCGCCTTCTCTTGCCGCCGCCGCCAAGCCGAAGGGCTTGCAGCCTGCTAGGAGCTATTTTCTGGCTGCTGCCTGCTCGCCTGTGTGTGCCCGCGGGCGCTTTGGCACGCTGCGTGCGTGGTGGACACGGCTCTGCTGCTCCCCAGCCATGGGTGCTGCAGGGGCTGGGGCAGAGCCGTGACCTCTGCTGGGGTGCCGGAGGAGCAAGAGTGGATTACGCCGTGAACTTGTGGCTCGCAGCCAGTGCCCTTGCGGAAAAAATAAATCACCTGGATATCCGCGTGTGCTGGGAGCAGCCTCCTTGGAGCTGCTGTTTGCCTCGCCAAAATGGCTCACGCGGCCGCTTCCATTAAAAAAGTTCGAGAGTCTGAAATCGAAGAGAGGGAGAGAAACCTTGAGAAGGAAAGGAAAAGGCAGCGGAAAATCTCTAGGGCTGATCGGAAGCGCAAGGTATGAGGGGGAAACCAGCCCCCTTCTCCCTTTCCCCCCACCCTTCCTCTGTCTGTGCAGCACTTCACAGGTGTTCGCTGCCATGTGCAATGCTCTCCCCTTCATTTTCCAGACCTCTCCCATCACGTTTCCCTTTTGCATCCCTTCTGAGCCCTGCTGTGGTCTTAGCCTATCTGCAGTGAGATTAAAGTGCTGCCAGCCATGGCAGCCCACAGCCACGCAGGGAACATGCACATAAAGATGGCATGCTGGTATCTCCACTTTCCCTTCGTCCCCGAAGGCCTGGAGCTCCCTGCCATCGTTCCCAGCCAGGTGCTCCAACCCTCTGGCTGATCTGGAGAAGTTGTCAAGGCAGGGAGGTGGCTGTGCTTGTGCTTTGCAGCGTGAAGGTGCATTTCTCTACTTCCCAACAGCATTTCTCCCCCGTTTCCCATTTTTAGTTCTACTTCCCACCTCCTCAGCCATGCTCGGTGCTGTGTGTAGGACCTGCCTTGGGGTGCTGGGAGCATCAGCTGAGCTGTGTTGCAGATTTTGGGAGTCATGAAAGGGATTCTGGGCTTGCCGCTGTGATTCAGTATATTTACACTGCACACTGCAGGTATATTTGTCTAGGTAGGGCCTGGCACACAAGTCTGCAATCTGTCAGGCTTGCCTCTGATGGCAAATTCTAGTTCTCTTAAGGTATATCTCTTTAGATGGTTCTGATTTTGGGGGTGTTTCTCATGATTTATGATTAATTGTTGTTTTCCTTCTGTGTTAGAGAGAATGACAACTCTCGTTGTCTTGGGATGAAAACATAGAGAGCAATAAAAAAATCAATAGAGGTGATTTGTTTGCCAGATCACTCTATAGTTTGCAAGGACACAAAAAATACAGTAGTGGAGAAAATACTAAAATGAAGGTTCTGCTCATCTTAGCTCTAGGACTGTAATACATGGGGAGTGCCTGTGCTAATGCCTTCTCGTTGCCGTTTCTTTCCTCCCATGTCTGGATTCTCCAGCTTGTGATATCCATTAACTCATTCCATGACACTGTGTTTTTATCCATTTTTTATTCATTTCTCTGGAGGGAAAATATCAAGAGGCAATTCCCTGCCCCCCCCCCCCNCTCCTTTCTGCTACATTGCATGTAAACACAGATATCTGTGAAAAGAAAAGCCTAGAATTCAGCCATGTAATGTTTGAATTTACAGATCCTTTTGGCAGATCTCTAGAATTCAGAAGCCATCTGCTCCCTTGGCATACCTGGGCAGTTTTGAATTTGTTTTGCATTCAGTCTTAAGGCTTTTTATGGCTTAAATAAAATGACAGAGGTAGTTTGATGCCTTTGGGACCTCTGGGTGTGATCTTCATGACTTTTCAAACGCTCACTTTGCGGAGTTCATTAAGTCATATCCAAATTGTCTTTATCAAAAACAGGAATGTCATTTCTAATGTATGCAGTGTCTGGGTGCTGGGCAGGGCTGCTTGGAGCAGATTGTGATTACTCTCCTAATCCCTTAAATGGGGCACTGCAGCATAAGGTAGTTTTTGTGATTACATTTTTGCTTGTGGAATCCTCTGCAAAACAGCCTTTTTAAAATATGTACTTAATGTGTGGATGTCCTTGATGGAAGGCCTTTTTTTTTTCCTGTCTGCCCAGCACCCATCTCAGTCACTTCATTACAGCCTGCGTTGTTTTTCCTGATTGTCACAAGTCCTATTTCCTCAACGTGTTTGATTCAAATGCCTGTTGGACTGCTTTAATTAAAGCTGGATGGAATTAATACCGCCCCTCCTGCTATCTCTTTTCCCAGAGTGCGGCATATCCCTGGCTGCGAGCAGGCAGGCTCAGGCCGCATCCCTGTTAGTAATCATGTGTGCTGATGCAGCCTCCTAATCAGATTTTTGGACCCAGGGATCACCAGCGGGCTTTGCTTGGAAAATACGGGGAACACTCCGGTGTTGTGTGTGTTTCCTCCTTTTTAATATTCAGCCCTGCTCCTGGCTCCCTTCTGCTGCGGCTGTACCTTGCTGTTACATAAACAAGTGCCTGGCTGCACCCTAAACTTGCCTTCAGTCAGATGGTCGGGAGGGTGGGTCAGCCTGGGCTTTTCCGTCCTGCTGCTGCTGCAGGAGGCTCGCAGCAGCACAGCACTGAGTTGTTTATGTCTGTATCTGTACTGCCTGTGCTATGCGGAATGCGGGGCGTAGGGCAGATCAGAAATGTGGGTTTGTATGCACACCCTTCACATATACACAGAGCAACCCAAATAGAGAATATAGGGTACATAGGGTATTTTTATTTAGTCATCAATTAAAGTGAGGTCCGTATCTGTGAGATATTTATGTATCTGTCACTTTAATTCCTGAAGAGCAATAAATGGTTTTACTGTGAAATGGGATTATCTCCTTGTAGGGGCCCTCCCAGTTTTTGTTGACTTTCTTGGAAAATGGAGGCTAGGAACAAACTAGGTGTGCAGGTCCATGAGAGGCAAAATGCAAATGAATATTTTTTTGATTGCTCTCAGCACTTAGTGTTTCTGCATAGTGGGAATCTGGTTCCAACTCTGTGATTTGTTTGAAAGGCCTTACACTGCATGGAGTGGATTTTCCCTACAATGGAGATCCATTTTGTTTGTGGAAGGATCATTGGAGCGGGGGAATATGTCAGGTGTTGTGGGCTGTCTTTCCCAACCCTCATTTGGATACGTGCCATGCACCAGTACGTGCCGAGTGCACCAAGCGCTCGTTTGGCCTCGTGATAGAAACTTTTCCTGTGTCCCTGGAACATCCTGATTATGCAAAAGAGGATAAATGAAGGGCCATGGCCTTGGCTCTTCCACTCTGGCAGGATGCTGGGCGTCTGTTAGTACCATCCCACCCTTCTCCAAGCTCCTGGGGATGCTGCAGGGTGTGAGCTCGTTGTGCCTCTGCCTCTTGAGTGCTCTGCCATGTGACCATCACCTGTCTGGGCAGCAGCACTGCAAACTGGCTGCAGCCTCTGTGCTGCTGAGCTGGGACCAGAACCTTCTGAGATGTTGTCACAGCTGCTGCCTGAGGTAGCCCTGGGCCCTAACAGGCCCCTGGCCAGCAGCAGAGCCATGAGCAGGCCCAGCAGGAGCAGCTCACATCCTCTCTTGGCCATCCTTAGTGGTTCTTTAAGGATGAACAGAATTATTCCATGCTCAAAAACTGGGAAAAGGAGGTTGCACACTGAAGACTTTCTCTTGCGTTCTTTTTGAGATTGACTCATTTGATTTTAAAAACCAGTTGACAAGAGGCAGCTCTGCTTGTCTTGCACCCAAGTTGGAAATTTTCCCTTTTATGCAGGTCTAACCTTTTCTTGCAATGTGGAAAAAAAGGTACTGGTGCAAACAGGTGTATGTAAACAGCCTCCCACCTTCTGAATAGTTGTGTGGGTACCCAAAAGTATTAAGAGCATTAAAAATCTGGTACTAACACAGGAGGTGAGCAGCATCAAATATATGGATTTTATTGCAATTTAATTCCATTTAACCTAAATTCAGGATGCATAAGGCCCAGCTCCACTGGCCTCTCGGTGTTTTTGGAGAGAGCTGCCTGTGGCTCACCCTTTGCAGAGTGAGGCAGGGGAACTGGGGTGATTCCATGACGGTCACTCACTGAGTCAGCAGCCAAGCTGGAATTACAGCCTGGGAATCCAGCTGCCTAGCCCCTGGCTCTATGTAACACATGCTTGCTTCTCCCTGTCTAAAGTACTTCTCAAAGCAGACACAGCTTCCTGTCTCTGCATGTGACAAGTGTTGAAAAGATTTTCAAAAACCCACATAAAACCCCAAAGAAAAAAACCTGTTATAAAAATGGATTCTGCTGCCGAATGAAACCGATTTTTGAATGTTACAGATGTGGTAAGCTGATGGCTGTAACCATTTTGCCATCAGTCATGAGGAAAGAGTTTGACAGCTGATCTCTACTAGGAGTAGTTGGGTCTTTATTTAGTATTTTAGAAAGGTTTAAAAAACTTTGATAGCTTTTTGAAGGCCAGATCCATGAGTTCAGCATTCTTAGCATAAAATGTTCCACAGCATCTGGAATATTCATCACTGTTTGCTAAAAGAGACTAAGAACCAATAGCATCAGGTGCATTTTGTCCTTCCCTTGATACCCTAATCACAGCTGAAGCTCACACAGAGCTACTGCTGGACAATATCTGCAGAAAGGCAAGGATGGAGGGATTCTGTTGTCAGCGGAATTCCAGCCTCTGTGGGGAAGAGTCAACACGCACTAAGTGGCTTCCATTACGGAGCTGCAGGAGACAGGAAATGAGTTTGCTTTGCTTCACCTCAACAGCAGACATTGTTTCATATTACCATCTCCTTTCTCACAAAAGAAGAAAATGAGAGACTTCTCACATTCTAGAAAATGTTGTCAGATTTGTCTTAAATCCTGGCCCACTTGTATTTGAAGCACCTCTTTGAAAGGGAGGGTTGGGTGTTTGTCATTGCGTACATCGGCTCTGCACCGAGGCTGGCAGCCCCAAAGCTCATCCCTTTGGAAAGGGCCAGAGTTCAGTAAGGAAGTAGGATGTGGAGGAAATAAGGAGTGCTTGGTGTGCTAGAAAAAGGCATTCTGAGGAGGAGGAAGTCATGCAGAGATCCACTTCATTGCTCAACACAGGTCACTCCTGTGTTGGTTCATGGATGCCAACCGCTATCTCACCTGGTGTGAACCTGCTGTGGGATCCCTGTGGAGTTGGTATCAGGATAAGGAAGGGAAGGAGTCTCTCACTGCTTGACCTCTGTACACTGAAGCTTTCAAGGTTCATTGCAGCTTTAACCTGCTGTTCTTTCCTTAGCGCTGAATACGTCTTGTCTGTTCAGTGTTGTGTTCGTTGCCTTGGCAAACGTCTCTGTGATTCACTAGAATTTCTAGATGTTTCAAATGCCTCTCCAGCCATGAAAAAAAACCTTTTTGGTGTTTTGTAATGGAGTGTTTGCGTAGGAGGTGCCTATTCCTGATGCCCTTTGAGCGTTTTCCTTCTGTATCTCAAGCTAATATTTTCCTTATGGAGCTATTTCTGGGCGTGAAAATAATACCTCGCTGGTTTGCTTCCTTGTGAAATGGAGCTTCTTTAGATGACGTTGCACTTCAGAATAGTTTGGGACTTGCTGCTTCATTTTCTCCATGTCCGGTTTGAGGGGTGTGATGTGCATGGGGACAAATACACTGTGTTCTGAAATGAAGCAAGATTGATGATCTCCAATTCCTTTGCTTCTGATAGGAAAGGAGCAATTTTCAAGTTTAAATTTGCTCACCTTTATATTGTTATCTAATCATTCCTTGATTTATATGTGGTATTTCAGTTAATTTCCTTGGTAATTTTAGAAACACAAGATTTATTCAATCTTAATAAATCATAAAAACACAGATAATAAACACGTAAAAATCATTAGAACACAGATAATTTATGTCTATGTAGTTCTGGTATTGTGGGTGACTGTGCCTCTTCAGAAGTTTAAATGGAATTAATCCAGATCTGGAATACTGAGGAATAGATTAACAGGGTCTGTCGGCTCTATTGTGTGAGACACGGGATGCAGGAGGAGGAAAATATGTTCCTGGAATGCTAAATCCCTTTGCATTGTAAAGCTTGCTGGGTGCAATCCAATGTCATGGCAGACACTTTGGATTTTATGGCTGCATGAACTCATTATGTGATTGTTTCTATAAAGTTATGAAAATGTCCAAAATGCCCAAGTTTCCATCTCTCACTTTGTCTTAATCAGTAGAAAGAACTTCTGCTGAGCTTTTAAAAGAGCAACCTAGAGAGAGGAGAAATGTCACCACCTGCCCACGGTGACCGTCCACCTATCCTGTCTCTGCAAATTTAACTTAGCATGAATGATTAAAAGAAGTTGAGAGAGCATTTGCACTTTGTAGGAAATCATCCCCGATAAACTTTTCTGACTTTGGGGGTGGATTTGTTTACCTCCTTGTGAAATACTTCGTGTCCTTTAAATTCATGACTTTTCCTGCACTACTGGAAGAATTATTATGTGATGTTTGGGCAGCTTTGTGTTAAGCAATTAAAAAAATGTTTAATGAGGATGTCAGATGTTAAACTGCGAAGTGTCAAGCTTTTTGAAATCAGGCTTCTGTAATTTAGTCCCTCAGGCTTTTCCACTGAACTCCCGGGGAAAGTTTGGCACCTGAAGTGAGAGCGGCATATGAGCTCTGAGTTGCTAGTTTAATGGTGAAAGCTGGAGCCATGCCCTGCTGTGTGCATTTGCCAATCTATAGTGCATCCAGAGGCTGGGAGCAGGAGGATGGCCCTGAGCAGGGTAGCAGGAGTGCTGCCATTCAGGCACCACCTCATTCCCTGAGATGGTGCCACTACTACAGCTGGCAGCCAGATGGATTGTCATGCTTTATTGACCCGACTCTGCTCACAAAACATCTTCTGGGTTACTTTTTGGGAAGGTTGGTGCTACTTCAGGTTTTGTGAAAAAGAATTCCTGTTCTCTGCATCAGCCTCAAGCAGCTCCTTTTGTGCACTTGTGGTACTGGTAGTTTTGTTTGAAAGTCTGATAAGCTCTTCCATACTTACCAGCATCTTGATGAATGTGCCTGTTAGCAACCTGCCCTTTTAGCCCTAGACAGCTAAAATCAATATTTTTTTTCCTGTTCAGTCCATGGGGTGGTTCAGGTAGGATTAGGTATTCCCCACTGTTACACATTTATATGTAGTATTGGAGCATATAATATGAATTAATGAAATCTGAGAAATGTAATTAAGTGAATTTCAGGTGGTTCACATAGGTGGTGCTGTTCAAGGGTTTTTGCTTGGTATTGATTTGTGGAAGTTCCATGTATTGTAAATAGTTGCTTATATTGTATATTGTTGTATATAATATTGCAAATGTTGCTTACAGTTTTTCAGAGTTTGCTTCAAAATCATGTTAACCCTCATTCCTATGCTAAGGCCTTCCACATACAGATCAATAAAGATTAATTGCTAGCTGCCCTTTCACAAGTGACTGAAAACAAAGGCTGCAATTAAAGAAATGTCTGTAATTACCTTCTAATTGATGCTAATGAAGGATTTAGCATGTTGACCTCCCCAAAATCTAGCAGGTTCATTAGCTCCTTAGGGCTTTGGAAAAGAGACATTTTAGGGAAGTGAGCCTAAGTAGGTTTCAGAGTACACATTTCTGTTTAAGGTCAGCTTTTTGTCCTCCAGAATCCTTTTCTGATGAGGGTAGGATAAGAATGAACAGAAGGAGGAAGGGGAGGTTTAAAAAGTTACCCTGTTTGCCTGTGCTCTGAAACAGCCCAGCAAGACTGATTGTCTGGGTCAGGAAAAACATGCAGTGTTTCATATTTAGCAAATATTAATGGGATGCTGTTCTTGTACATGAGGTGAGGAGGGGTGTGGATTTCTTTTGGCCTGATAATTTAGATCTGCCTTCTCTTTATTCCTGTATGTGAAATAAGGCAGCATTGACAAGTGGTGTTCACCCCAAATGAGCATAGCTCTTATTTCCCCAGGCTGGTAGAAAATGATTTCAGCCGATAGAACCGTAATTACAAGCCTTTCTAAGCTGTTTTAGGTTGAATAATTTAAACTTATTTTAAATTATTTACTCTTTGTGGCCTGTGCTATGCCAGGATGTCTAACAGAGACATGTCACTGCTCAAAACCAGTGAGGCTGACAGTGCAACAGGAGACTGGAGCAGACAAAAGCCACTTCGTGCCTCGCTGCTCAGGCCATGATTTACTGGGGACTGCCTGGACCCGTTGGAACCTTCTTGTTCCCCTGCTTCATTTCTTTTTAAAGGCACCAGTGAGGAAAGAAATCACGTGCATTGTGTTGATTTTAGTCTTGCTGCTGGAGCAAGAGGAGGCAGTAACTAAGATTTCCCAAAAGGCCCCCATATGTGAGTGGAGAATAGTTAAGCTCAGCAAATCTTTCCTATTTTCACTGATGAACATGGTGCTGGACATCAGAGCTGCCCAAAGGAAAAGGAATTGTTGCTGCCATCCACATTCCTAGGCCAGGGAGACTCAGTTCCACTTAGTTAAGTCAGGTAGCAGTGCAAGTTGTCTCTGTTTTAGCCTCTCCACAGGGTGTCCATGGATTTAATAGCAGCTCTGGTTGTTAGTGTTGGGAGCCATGGAATCACAGAATGGTTCGGGTCAGAAGGGTCCTTAAAGACCATCTCATTCCACTCCCTGCCATGAGCAGGGACATCTTCCACTGGAGCAGGGTGCTCAGGGCCCCATCCAGCCTGGCCTTTGACACTTCCAGGGATGCACCCACAGCTTCTCTGGGCAACCTGTGCCAGGGCCTCCCCACCCTCATGGGAGAGAGTTTCTCCCAGATATTCTATTTGGTCCTGCCCTCATTCAGTGTGAAGCTGTTGCCTGCCCCTTGTTGTTGAAACAACACTCTTGCATTATATACATTAAAACCTCAAAACTTTATGTAACAGCAAAAGGAAAACCAGTTGTTTTCCAAATGATACCTATTTTTCTTTATCTTGTTCATGGAAAAGCTTATGAACAGACACCGTTTGAAAGTGTTTTGGTACAGTGATATGACTTAGCAAAATGCATTGAATAAAATCTAAAATGCTGATGTGAGCCTTAAATTGCCATAGCAAGCTGCTGTGTGCAGAGCAGGGTGGCTTTCATGAGCATGGATTTGTTTTGCAAAATTTGACATTTGCTGGAGACAGCGATACAGATTTAAAAAAAATATTTTGACTGGTCAGTGGAACTGCTGTATCACAGTTAAATTTTCCTGAGGAAATGCACGGAGACTCCATAGCAACTAGATGAGATCTGTGCTGTGTTCTCCAAGCTGCTGCTGTGTTTTCTTGGGAGAATCCAGCCATCCCCTACTGCCCCCACCGCCACGGTGTCTGTGCTGTGCAGCCTATCTGTGCTTGGCAAATGGCAGCTGCAGCCACTGGCCACGGCTGCATCAGAGGTGTTTTTAGGATCATGAAAAATCCCCCAAGTTGTATTTTTTTTCCCTTTTCTTTTCTTGGTGAGGACAGCACAAAGCCTGCAGTGCTGTCTGAAGGGTTGACAAACCACTCAGGCACTCCTTTGGTAATAATTGATTTACTAACGTCTCCTTTCCTGGGATGCACGTATTGGCACTAGGTACTTCAGGAGAGCTGTGTGCACCCTCAAGTGGTGCAGGCTATTAGCCTGGTGAATGATGAGGCCCTGGAAAAGGTTTCCCAAAGAAGTGAAATCAGAAATAATTAATAGCTGTGCCCAGAGCCAGCTCTGCATTGCAGCACGAGTTCTCCCAAGCTTAGGGAAGTACGTGCTTGGCTGTCTTCCCCGGATTTCTAAGGAAGCCTAGCACTGAACCCGTTTGGTTTGGGGTTGCCGATGCTCCCGGTGCCTGCGGGGCGGCAATGCAGTGCCGGTGGGAGGGCACAGGGGATGCGTTTCCTTGCGGAGCCAGCACAGGGCTCAGCGTCCCTCCCAGTTCCACGGAGGATGTGTCCCTGCAGTAGAACAGAGCCCTGGCACCAACCTTAGTGGGTTTGCCCTGAGCAGTGCTTGGGAATTCATTAAAACACAGCAGTGAAGGAAATTGTCCGAGGGCAGCTTAGGAGGAACCAAAGTCCTGCTACAGCTGATGAATATGCAGGTGGTTGAAAAGGTTAATTAACATCGGTTTTCTCTTTATTGCAGTTTGGCCATTTTGTACATCATCTGGCTGGATTTAGCAGCACACATTCCATTATTTTGGGCAATAAACCATCATTATGTTGTAGTCTCTGCATAGTTGTAATAATGATCACTGGCCCAGAAGCATGAAACACAAGAAGGAGTATTTTATCCTTTTTAAAATAACTTCAATAGCCAAACTTAATGATTCAAAAGCAGAAGGCTTGAGAGGAAGCAGCCTCCTTCTGGAAGAGGTGTTTGAGATGGAGAAGGATAATTTAGAGATAGGGAACTGTAATTAAAGGTTATAAAGGAGCACTTGGTTTTATAACACTATATATTATAATCTTAACTCTTAATATAATAACTTAACCCTGAAAGATTTGCCAATGATTTCAGGAGATTTAGATTTTTTCCAGATGATTTCAACCAGGAGATAATTCACCTCCTATTACATAACCCTCTTAGTGATTTATATTTTCCAAAGTAATTTTTAAACATGTGTGCACTTTCTGTAATACAGCTCTGTGATTGAAGGACAGATTATTTATGATGGGAAATAATGTCACTCAAATGTACCTTGAGGTCCAAAATGTTCTTTACATAATTCTTATGTTCTGTGACCCCTCCTGTTCAAATCACCTTGTTGTTGGCACGAGGAGAACCTCGGTGCTCTGGCACTATTTATAAACTTTATACCCACCTAAAAATAATGAATAAAATAAATAGAGAAGCAGAAAGCACTGGAAAATCACAAATGGAATTGGAGAAAAATCTGCAAAGATTTTTGCGAAGGCAGAGGGGTAAATGAAGTTGGTTTTTCCCAACACCTGGAACTCGAGATGCCCATGTGCCTTTTGCAGAGCAAGCATGCTTCCTTGCAAAGCATCTGAACATAAGTTCTGAATATCCTTCTCTGGTTTTACTTTTGACAGTGTTTTGCAGCTGTTGAGATTCTTCCCATCAATGATCCTTTCAGTTCTGTAAGAACTATCTGCAATATGTTTTGCTGCCTATTTTATCCTGTAATCTCCCATTACTTTTGAATATATGGAACTAAAAGTAATGCCTTGAGATTATTAATACAGAAGCTTGGTGGAACTTCAATCCCCTCAGAGATGGTGGAGGTGGGAGACTCCTGTTGTCAGTGAAAACCAGGGTCAGAGAATGAACAAAAGTCTTGCCTTCCCAAGTGCTGCTTCAGGGCATGAGTGTCTTTATCTTGGATATTTGTGAAAGTATTAAAAAATTAAAAATAGATGCTTTCCTGCTGTGCAAAAACAGTGCAGCATCAGGTGGTGGTTGCTGATCAGGCAAGAAAGAGTCAAAGTTTTGCCATGTAGGAGTTGTCAGACATTGGAACAGACTGCCAGGGCAGTGGTGGAGTCACCATCCCTGCAGGGATTTGAAAGATGTGTGGATGTGGCACTTGGGAACATGGGTTAGTGGTGGCTTGGCAGTGCTGGGGGAACACTTGGATCTTGTCCATCCTAAATGACTCCATGATTCTGTGCTGATCAATGAGGCTGTGGCTTGTAGAGAATCTGGCTGACAGAACTGCCACGGGGTTTATTTTCTTTGATTTTTGTCCTTGACAGTCCTTTGGTGCTGGAGGGAGTTGGAGCAGTGAGTGAGGGAGGACCTCCTGGCCTGGCACAAACTGATCCTACTGTGATCCAAAGGCAAAGACCAGCCTCACTTCAGTGGGTGCTAGAGCAGGCTCATGGAGAATGGATAAGAATAGACAAATATTCATTTAATCAGACAGCTGCTTCCCCTGTGGTGTTGATATCTCCCCACAAATGAGTCATCTCTGCAGTAATAAAGAATTTCCTTTGTCACTGTGAATGCAGCAGGACTTTTGGAACTTGCACATAGGACCTGAGGTCTTTCACTTAATATTCATTTGGCCTGGGAAATGATAGCCTCTTTAAGTATCTTATTATACAAAATCCCTTTTTTTAAGAGTATCATGCTTAATGGATGTGCTTTTATTTTTCTTGAGGGTTTGGCTATTGCTTAGCTTACAAATTCCTTCCCCCCCTCACCCACCTCCCNATTCTGAGTGTAAATTGCAAATTCAGATGAATTGTAATCAACCTGATGAAGCCTTGAGATGTGGGGCTTTGTCAGTGGCTGCCTTCATAACCTCAGGCTGAAATATTTGCATGTACTCTTTCACTTCATCAGTGTTGGATTGCTTTATCATATGACTGCTTTATGGGCATTGGTATCTCAAATTCAGAACATACTTTGCTGCTGTTCTGAAAGATCATCTGGATTGAGTTCTGAAGCTACAACTCTTGTAGGAAAAAATAAGTTTAGTGCTGCATTCCACAAAATAGGGAGTTGCTTCCAATGAGATGGGAACCTTGGCTCCTCTTCCCTGTTTTTTAAAAAATACTTATTTACTGTAGTACAGACTAAGGAGCAGTTTAGCAGTTTTTTTTTCTGTTGATGAGCACTTACATAAAGAAGTCTTTGGGACTTCCCAGCTCAGGCTGGTTGTAGGAGAAAGTGCTACTCTCAGAAAGGAAGGGTAACAGGAGGCAGGTTGGGATAAATTGGAATCTATTTCTGACCTTGCCTATTACCTAATAGGAAATAGATGAATTTTCCATTCCATGTAATTTAAATTTTATATATTTCTGTCCCAGTTGGTGTTGGGAAAATGCTGTCAGAGAGGAAAGATGGAAATCCAGTATTGAGAGAAGGTGTCAGGGAAGGGAGTGGTTTGTGGAGGTTGTGACCTATTTTCCATCTTGTCACTGCCTTGGGGTCAAATTTTGATGTTGGGGCCATGAAGGCCAAATAAATGAGCTGTAACAGTGACAGAGCAGGGCTGGCAAGAAATAATGCAGATGGGAAAAGGTGCTCCCAGCTGGAAGAGGCTGGATGTCCCGAGGGATGTAATTCTCTGCTGCTTATTTGAGTTCTCCTGCCTGCCTGGGCTCTGTCCACGCTGGAGTCTTGGGACTTTTTTAAGGGTGGGTGGGGGAGTGGTCATGGCCAAGGGTTCTCTCTCAGTTCTTGGGGCACTGTAGGGTATGTAGGAGAATTCACTAGCATCATGTATTTGGTAATGGTCAGATGTTACAGTTATAATGTAGCATAAAATTTCAAATATGTGGCCTTTTTCTTGCCATAAAAAGTTTTGAAAGAAAACCACGGGCTTTATGCAAGATTATTTAGTAATTTTTTTCTGTTTCTTGCTGGCAGTAGATCTGTGGGTTTATGTATGTTTGGGATTTTTGCTGTTTTGTCTGTTTTAACTGAGCTCCTTGAATGGACCTTACTAGCACCTAATTTTGGTTCTTATGTAATTATTCTTTTCTTAAAATTGCATTTTTGGGTTTTGAGAGAAACCAGTTTTTTTGTGTGGATCTGTTCATGCTGCATGTTCCCTTCCACTGCTTATGGCTTCCAGGCAAACCAGATATGAGTAATTTTCATTAGTTATCAATGTCTTCAGAGATACCAGACCAAGAAGGGGGTAACTCCTGTTTGCAGTTTAAATTTGGGCTTGTGTCCCTGAGGGCAGTTTTTGTGTGAATCCCATCTGCTGGGTTCTACTGAGAACTGCAGAGAACCTGTTAAGCTACTCCTCTTTGACTTCAGAAGTTTGTGGGAGTGTTTTTTTTGTGAAAGGTGTTGTTCTGTTCCGTGCTTCCCTGAATTTTCTAATGTCTTATCTTCAAAGCTAATGTTTACTTGATTATCTTTCTTATGTGTTTATTTCTGATAAAAATGTGAAGTTCTTAAAACCTTGGTTACTTTGCCTCATGTTTAGCAGCCACAGGATGTGCACCTCACAATGTCATGAGTTAGCAACAACAGCTGCAGAAAGTTTTACAGCATTCTTAGGATTTCTCTGGAAAAATTTCTCTGCTCAGTTTTGTCATTGTGCCTTCCTTGGCTCTCTCTAGTTTATATGCACTGCTGGTTTTAACAATCCTGAGAGACTACAGTGCCCAAACACGTACTTTGTCAGTTGATCATAATCTCCCAATTCCTAACTTGAACATTATTCAGAATTACAGCAGAATTTGTTGCAGACTTGTTTACAGATGATGTGCTCTTCCCGATGACCTTTGGTGCTTCTGTTAACTTTATGGAGGTGATTTGGTTTTTCCCCAGGGTGGCAGGCCTTAGGTAGCTGATGGATGATGTGAAGGTGTGTTCTCAATCACAAGATCTCAAATTGTCTGTTTAGAACTGCGTGTATGGCTGCGATAATGAAGTTTAGTCACTTACTCAGCAGACTTATTTGTTTTTCATGCTATTCTGGCCCTCTTTTGGCTGATGTATGTCACTATAAGGCACAAATTGCTTGCTTACAGAAACAAAAATTCTTGATTGTACTCTGTTAGAACCCTTTTGATCATAGGGAATTGCTTTTGGAAGATTGGAATCTTTTATTTATCATCTACTGCAACTCTGTCAGTGCGGGGAAAGGCAAAATATTAGACAGGAGTGATACAAACCCAAGCTTTCAAGTACTGTTTGTTGACATGTGATGAATAGAGCACATAATTTTTTCCTTTCATGACTCACTCTTTCTTCAAAACTTGGGAAGATAAATCCTTTGGAGCTTGCTCCAACGTGGATGTGTGTTCATCCGCACCAGAGCCTTGTTAAAGGCAGAGACTCAGAATCAGTAATGCTGGATTCTGTTTCGTTTTTCCAAGTAGCTGTCAGTGCCATTAGATGAGCACAGAAAACACAGATATAATATTGAAGAATAGAAAAATTGCAGTTTTATAGCTGTAGTTCAACTAAATGTGGGTGCACTCGGCATGGCCAGGTTGTTTTAGGCATTGATACAGGTATATTCAGTGTGTGTGCACCTGTGCCTAGATCAGTGTGCATCAACTCATATTGGTATGGGAACTGGGGCATTGGGTTTAATTTATTTTCAGTGGCACTAATATTCTCTTTATGTTTCTAGTTTAACCATCAACAGCAAATCATTAAAGCAGATATTCAAGATATAATGGTTTTCTAATGTGAATTAATCGTAACTCTCGTTTCTAACAGATGTGTTTAATGAGCCCCAAGACAACAGACAGGCACAAGGTGCCAAATAAAATAGAAACCAAGTAAATGAACTCTGGGTTTTCACTTAGGAACCTGTGATGAACCACTTTGTATCATCTGCCATCAAGGATGCACCATGACAGCAGCCATTAGTACAATGGGTGAGGAGAAGCTGAAGTCAGGGGCACAAACCCAAAGGTATCTAATTCTTTGAGGATTCCTGAGAATATGCTCTTTAGCAAAGGAAGAATTATGTATTTAGCATTGTTATTTCATTCCTCGTTGAATTAGTTGATTCTGTTAAACTACAGTAAAGCAAAAGATGCAGCAGGTGGCAAACTTTATACGTTGTATTCCTATGTATTTGAAGCAAACCATCGTTTATATGTTATATATGAAATATGTAGTCCCCCCCAAACTGATTTTATATCAAAATAGGCAATATTTGGTTTTGAAAATTGTGTCAAATTCATAGGAAATCCAACAGAAGTGAGAACTACAGAAGCTTCTGCATTTCAGCAACAAGAGCTTAGGAGACTTGGGGTTTTCAGAATCAGCAGTGAGCTCCTTATGATGTATTCAGAAGGAAAAATTGGATGATTTTCTTGGCAAATTGAGGCCTTACTTGATATTCCAAATTCAGAATGTGATAGCTTCACAATATCCTACAAGAAGGTTTAAGGCAGAATTAGTATCCAGTCTGTGTAAGGGAAGAAAAATCAGAGCTAATAAAGGGCCAGAGATTTGGTTTAGATTTAGACTGACATAAATAGGCACCAATTAGAGCTTAGTGCCACAGGAGGATACAAAAACCATGCACTTCTCAAAAAACGCCTTAGTTCTGTTGAAATGAAAAAAGAACCAAACTATTTTGGGCATGAGAAGTGATAATTTACTCTCTAGCTGTGTTGGCATGGGTGGGCCAGAGCTGCATCTTAACCCTTTACCCTCAGGCTATTATTGAATATTTCTCCTTGCATTGATTTTTCGTTTTGTGATTAGTCAACAATCCCTGTAAGATTTCCCTTGTGTTACTCAGTGCTTCGTGTTAACACGTGCCTTTCATTGCCCATGAGGTGGAACCAAGGCTGAGAGAGAAAAGAAAAATCAACTGCAATTTTTATGAGAAAAATAGGTGGTACATAAACTGCTGTGCCTGTGAGGGCATCTCTATGAAATCTGGGGTTGTTTTTTGCCTTTCGTGTGCCACACCTGTCACCCAAAAGCTCCTGTATCTGTAAAGAAAGGATGTGTTTTATCTGTGGGATACTGGAGACTCAGGTGCCTTTTCTGTATATATTTTATGCTTTCCTATTCACAAGACAATTTTTTCAGGATCTGTAGCTGCAGTGATTTGAACCTCAGGTTATCTCTTTTCTTTTTTTCATGGTGGCTAAAATGTATATGGTGCCACTTGGATTAAGAGCTGTCCAGAGAGGATCATTAGGCTTAATGTGTCAAATGATTCACCATCCAAAGCAGAGCAAGTCCTCTTTAAAATGGCTCAAAATAGATTTTTGCAATTGATTGGACTGGAAATATTTAAGCCAAAGAGGATTTTTTTTTTTGCTAGGTTCTCTGGAGCAGACAATGGCCCCTTTGTAAAGGCTGCTTAGGCTTTGGGAATTGCTTATTGTGGTCTCTGTGACCAGAGGAAAAAAAAGGCTGATTTTTTGGGAAATAGTGATCTCATCAGTTGTCATTGTTGTAAAGCATAAAGGTGGACATAAATGATATCAAGTCATGACTCATCAGAGTTTATAGTCTACATGAGCTCAATATCTGAGCCAAAATAATTGCTAGAAGCAAGTGAGCTGTGTTGTACTTGACCTTCCCATAGAAAAATCCTAAGGAGTGAAAGACTTGGCATTTAGGAATCATTTCTAAGTTCAGGGGATCTCCTAGAAGTATATAGGTCCCAGTGCATCCTCTTTTCTCTCTAGGTTTGTGGTTTTTTTTAATTACTATGTTTAATCATAAAAGTGTCATGGGAAATGGCTCTTTGGGGAGAGATTTAACAATAATAAAAGTGGGGATTTATGTTGCTAACAGTTGTTGTTTGTCTTGATACTTGGAACTCTTTCTCTCTACTTTTTTTTTTTTTTTTTTTAATCTAGTAATGGCAAAAAAAGGATAAAGTAACATTTTTTTCCTGGCAGCAGAGCAGTTTTGCTTCTGTTGTTGCCTACCTGGCTGAGTGTGACTGTCCTCAGTCCTGTTTCATGTTACAATACTCAAGCTTTGCCATTCCTGGGCTGTGGAATAGTATCCCACCAAATGAAGGCTCCCTCTGGAGATGAGCTTACAAGCTGCTTCTCACTTGTTGGTCTTTGAGGTCTTGGTTGGGATTTTGCAAGTCACTGCAAACCAGTGGGTTTGTACCACACTGCTTTTTTTGGTGGCCAGTAGTAACAAACTGTATCTAGATACTGCAACATTGACAATGAGAATCTTTGGGAAAGTTGCCATTCCCAAAATGGGCTTTGTTGGTTTGTGTTGCCCTAAGGCAACATAATAATAATAATCATAAGTGCTGCAGTGTAGAAACACTCAGGGAAGAAACCAGAATATTTCCCACATTTGGGGGGAAAAGAGGGACTCTGCCTTGGCATCAGTTCTTTAATACATGGTATACTCTGCTCTCCTCCTTACAGGCACTTCAAATCTAGTTTCTGAAGGTTTCCTGGGTGAGGGAGTGATTGAGGTTTGGAGGTAGTGCTGTGAAATGGTCTGTTGGGCTGCTCAAAGGGGCTGAGGTGCTTTGATGTGAGCTCTGTGCCTGCAAACTGTGCCTCTGGGTTTGGTTTCCTCACTGCTGCCAGCTGGGGTGGGTTTGCAGCCCTAACAAGTCAGCAAAGAGCATGGGAATGCAGAGATAGAGCAACTTGTTCCCCCACAAGGGCTCTGGACCCTCCAACGTGCACTTTGTTAGGATACATGCCCTGAGTCTGGCAGGACACGAACACGTTCGCTTTCTGAGTAATGTGCCCTAAAGTCTTGGGGCCACTTGGGCAAACAACAGTCATATTGTTGAAAGGCTCTGGCAGAAAGCTTCTCCATTGCTCTCCCTCTGATGGCTGCACAGATTGTTGCTTTCCACAAGCAGCATTTCCCAGGAATGCCTGTTACTCAAGTTTTCCACCCTTTACCCTGGAGTGGTGCCTTGTGTTTTCCAGTAAGTTATTTGCATATTAAGTAGCTTGCTCTGTCCAGGGGTTTGTAGTTCCAGTTTGTGTTGGAGCCTTGGTTAGATGAACTTTGGTGGAGTCAAGCATTTGGTGGGACTCTTTCTTCCATCCTTTTATTTTGATAACTAAATTAAGAAGTTCTGGCAGTGTGTACATGCCTTGTTAGTGTCACAGGGTAATGCTTTGGAAGAATTGAAGGAACTCGTTACCAGGTAATTATGGGCAAGTGAACCTTGCACAAGCGTTCTGGAACAGTTGCCAAGTGCTGGCAAAAACGTCAAAAGGGCAAAAGCAACAATTTAACTATTCTGTGCACGTGTCTATTCAGCATGTATCCATCACAGCACCTGAGGTGATCTGCCCTGGAGCATTCATCAGCAAGGAGAAATGACAGAGTCCCTTAAATTCTCCTCAGGATAATTAACAAACAATAAACCCCATCAACACTGGGGGGCTGGGGGAGCTGGGTCTCTTGGATCATAACTGGTGCTGCTGTGGAGAGGGGAACTGGGTGGGAATCAATGGGCTGCCACGGAGAGCTGCCTGCTGACGTGTGCTGCCACACTGGCAACGGGTTGAAATCCCAAAGGGAAAAGAGTTGACTGGTTGTTGCAACTCTTTGAGCGTCTCTCTGTTTCTGAGGAATTTGGGGCTTAAATTTTCAATCACATGCCCCACTCTGCTGGCCTTGGATGTGCATGGTGGTTTATTCTACAGGGCTTTGGTATCTGCAGACACTTTGTCCCTGCTGCTTCTGCTACCCCCAGGTGGTTATGGTTGAAAACTGCCAATTAATTCTCAACTACCTTTTCCTTTTTGTTTTGTTTGGGTTCTGGTGGTGTGGTTTGGTTTGCTGTCAGTGTGTTTTAATTCTGCACTGAGCCTCTTCTGGATAAGAGGTTAGATTCCAACATGCAATCCTGAACATTGTTTTTATCCTAATGGGTGCAAGCATAAAAGCATAATGAGTAATAAGTGGGATTGTTCTTATTTTCCTTTGGGTGGTTTTTGTTTTTTTTTTTCCCTTGCCTTGATTTTTAATCGTAACTATTCTAACTAAAAGATTAACACCAACCTTGAACCAAATTGACAATAAAAATCCTAAACAAGACCAAACATGTCAAAGACAAGAGCAAAAGTGATCTAGCAACAGAAATTGTCCTTTTTGGATACATTTGAGCTCATTTGAAATCATTCCCAGGGGACATATCAATCCAAAGCAAGCTCATCACAGTTATTGGCTACATAAACATGAAATACCGTGTGAATCACTGAAATTAAATGGTCATGAAATCTGTGCTCATCCACTTTGTCTTGGTTTGTAAATATCAAGTATATGTCGAATAATAGACTTTAATAAATCATATTTTTGAGTTAGAAACTCAGAAGGCATTAGCAACATTCTGAAATTCAGTGCTTTATGTAAGCACAGTGAGACCGAGCAGGGCAGGGAAAAAATCAAAACATTGAAAGGCACGCAGCCGGGTAACTCAATAACCCGTGTGTGTAGGGCATTCCACCCAGTGGGACTTTAACTTTGCGAGCTGGGCCGGCCGGCTCCGTGCTGGAGAGCCGTCCCCCGGCCCACCCCACGCCATTGACATGCATAGCTGGCCTGGTAGGTGTAAAAATAGCCGGGCAGCGCCTGAATTGGAAATGGTCACCGAGCGCTGCCCGCAGTTGCTGGGGTTTCGGGTTCTCCGGGCCGCGGCTCGGGGAAGGGGGCCCGGGACCAGCGGCCGAGGAGCGGAGCACGGGCGGGAGCCTCCTCCCGGCCGGTCCCCCGTCCTCCGGGAGCGCCGGGAACCCGCTCCGGTGCAAGGGCCGTCCCCCTGCTCGGAGGGAGCAGAAGAGCTGATATGGGCAATGCACCCATTTGCCAGGCTTGTCATTCAGAGAAGGGCTTAAGGACACAAGGGAACATACAGGACTTGGATAAAACTCCTGATTATTATGGATACAACAGTGAAGAAAGTAAAGAGCCCGAAGCCCTGGTAAGTTTGGCTGAAGAAAACAGGAATCACAGGGAAAAATTCAGATGAGGGTTGTGCATGTTGCATTGGCAAAGGATCTCTTTGCTCAGAGCCTTACTGGATAGCTTGTGGTACTGAGGGGTCTGCTAAACTCGACCATGCAGAAGCTTTGCTTTGCTGCCCTGACTGTGATTAAAAAGCAGCTGCTGCTGAGCTGTGCAGTGGCTTCAAAGCATTGTTAGCTACCAGAAGGTTGAGGTATGTGAATAGAGAACCCCGTGGGTGAAACAAGCCCTGCAATGAACGGATGTTAACCAGTTATCCTGATTTGCACAACTGCTAGGAGTGATCCTGTGTTGCTCCTTCTCCAAACTTGAAGTCAGTAGTTTACTTTGGAGCTGCTGCCTGCCCACTACAGGATATTGTTTTCTGTGTGCAATTGAGACAGAGCTGCACAGATCCCAGTGCAGATGAGGGTTATAGTGAGTGGGACCAGGCAAGGGGTCACACTTATGGCAGTAATGTCAGCATTTGTGCAGCAAGCCAGAAGAAAATCATTAAGATGGGAATACTTGTGTAGTATCTATGGCAAATGAAGTGTCCCTGCTCTCTTTTTTTTTTTTTCCTTTATTTCTCATTCTGTGTGAGAAATTCATTAAGTGGTTACATTATTCAAAATTGGCAATGGAAGTATATTGTGTCAAAACTTCTGGCAAAATAAGAAAGGTCAGTCAACCTTCAGTGTCATTATATCCAAATCTTATGTTCTCCACAATTGATGTGTACTGAAATTGGTCTCAGCCTGACCTGGTGCTTTGCACATGCCTCAGTTACTGCAGTGCAGCACAGAAGAACAGGTGAGCTGAGTTCCAGCGTTCGTAGGGGAAGAGGAGACCCGAGGCACTCCCAGCAGCAGCTCACAAGGAGTTCTGCACTGTCCTGGAAAACACTCTCAATGCTGTCTTGGCTTTCTGGGAGTGCATTTTTTGGGCTGTATTTTTCTGACCAGTTTTATGTTGTATTTCACTGACAGCACAGCTGGACCTGTTTTTCAGAGAATCACAAAATGGTTTGGGTTGGAAGGGACCTTAAAGATCATCTTTTATAAAAACTTTCTTCAAGCTAAAACATGAAAGTAACCTACTTTTTTGAGGATACAGAGAGGTTTTTTTCCTCCTATTAAGCAGTTTTTGGTTGAATTAACAAATAATCTCCAGTGTTTGTGATGGGAAACACGCAGTCTGGGGAGGGACAGTGGGATTCCTTGGGCTGTGGGGGAGGATGGGCCTGCTTCCATTGCCAAGAGTGGTTTCACTGGGCATTAGAGGACCTCCCTGAAGCTGTTATCAAAGGTATGGAAGCCTCTGTGACACAAATAAGCAAACTGAAACAGCTCTCCTGGCACGTCCAGCCTCTGAGCTGCCCTTCGGCGTAAGGTCAGCCCTCAGAGGAGGCAGGAGTGAGCAGCATGTGATCTTTGAGGCTTCTTTTCCTTTTCATTTTTCTGGATACTTTTCATTCAGCCTACACAGCTTTTCATAGCAGGCAGAGATCAGGCACTTTGATAATGTCTTTGATGTGTTCAATCATAAGATCTTGGCTTTTTGTGACCCTGGTAGGGACTGGCCAAGTTTCTTTAGAATGACTGTCTTGATTCAGGTTTACAGTGCTTGGGGAATTACAAAGGAAAGTTCCTGTATTTCCCTAAGAAGGTTTGCAGTCTCTCATCATCCTTATGTTTCCATAAAAAAAAAAAAGCTAAAAGAAAAAGAGGTGTCTCTAAATTAGAAATGTCAGTAAAGCTTTGTTCTGCAGGGAGAAATTGTATATCTATTATTTTCCCCTGAACAGGAATATGGTATCCAGCACAGTACCCTGCTAGCTGTTATAGATTTCCTCTGCCTTTATGTAACTGTAGCCATGCTCCCTGTCTTGACTCATTAAAAAGAGTTGCCACATCAAGCTGAATATGATGACTTCAGGAGCCTTGTAGCAGATATGAGGTTCAGAACAATTCAGCTGATATTCAGCCAACTCAGATGGCAAAATTGCTTTGCTAATCTAATCTTTTCTAACCTAAGAAGCAAATGCAATCTGCTGCTTCAGAACCAGGTATTTCAGACTGCCTGGGACAGGCTGCTCTCTGAGTTGCAGCACAGGATTTTCTGCAGCATTCATAGGAGTTTTTCCTCCCTGCTCAAGGCAGCGGATTTGGCAAGGTGGACTTTGACATCATTGTTGCTTTTCTGCAGGTGAAGTTAGGTGAGACTGGTTCCTCTCTCTGCTGGCCAGAGTTGAGTTGTTTAAGGTCTAGGCCGAGGATTACAAGATTGTTCATTTACTGCTTGAGTAAAGCCATTCTTTTTGCCTCTCTGTACAAGTAAGATCTGTGCGATGAGTTTTGCTGAATTAGAAACTGTGGTAACATCATTTGTTTACATCTCTTTTAGCCCATCTCAAAGCAGCATGAAATCATTTTTTCTGTTTTATGGAGCTGGTACATTTGAATCAATGGGCGATCGGTTAATGGAGTTTGGGTGGGTAGAGCAGTTTGACTCTTTAGCACGGATGGTACTCACACTTTCTTTTATTAGGAAATGTCACTTTGGCCATAGGGAAGGAAAAATTGAGAGTGATAGGATTATCTGTCAACAGTCTGTCATAAACTTCATTTACAGCCTGGATTTTTGTTAAGCCTGGTTATTATCCTGGTAGATAAGGTTTGGAGTGGCATCCTAATTCTTTCTAGAGGTGTTCTAGCATTTTTACCTCTATTTAGGAACATCATCAGTAATGGAAACTTGCCATGGAAACCATTTAGATGCCTGCCAAGTTTTACAGTTGTTACCAACACCTCAGCATCTCAATATGTGGTATCCAGAGGATCCTAAATATTTTCCCTTCCTTTACTGTTATTCAGTTCCCCTAGAGGAAATCTTGGTTCCATATCAGTATTTAAGAGACTTCAGTTAATGTGTGTGTGTCCACTAGGAGAACCAAGACTAATCAGGAGGCTCTTTTGAAGGTATCCCAAATCCTAACAGTTTCAGGATATGACTAAATGATTCTTTGTCTCAAATTTCAGCAAAAGAAATGTTCCCATTAAACAGCGGGATTATACATAACTACTTTTAAGAGTAATGAAGATATTTCTAGTTTTTAGGATCAATCAAACTAGAAAGTATTTGATTCTTGAAACCCAAATCCTGTGGGGTGCTTGGTTTGTTGTTTTTCAGGGTGGTTTTTTTTTTTTTTTTCCTTTATTCTTTTTTAAATACAAAGATTATGTTTCCCAGGTACATTTAAGAGTCTGTTTGTCAGACTGGTGCTGATAATTCAGGCACCCACACATTGTTTCCAAGCTGGGATTTATACCAAAAAGTTTGTTTTGGAGAAGGTGAATAGCCCAGGGGAAGGACAGGGATTACACATGCCTGAAGTTCTGCTAGTACTGATGCACTGTCCCTTGCTAGAACCCTAATAACTGATGTTGCTTTATACTGTAAAATCAGCATGGATTAAAATAACATCTGTCATTTTGAGCTCTGCCTTTGGAAGGGACATGCAGCTGGGGAAAAGACTTTTATTCCATTCTTTTCCATAGAAAACTATGCAGTTTTGCCTCAGTTCTCACAAATCCTTCATTGACACAGTACAATCAGCAGCCAGGCCAGCATGGCAAGTTAATAAACGGAGTGGGAGGACTCCTACAGAAGTCTGAGGCAGCTAAGGCTCATAAAAGGTTTATAGAAGGCATTTGCTTCTTGGCTCAAGGAAGGGGTGATTTTACATTAGGTTTCTCTTCCTCTTCTGTTGCTGCTGTATTTGCCAATATTGGCCCAAATTCAGGAACAAGGTTAAGTGTGTATTTAAACCCTCACTTTAGCAAATAACTTAAATCTGTTTAGTTTGAGATCAATTAGACTTAAAGATGTGGTAAAAATTAAGAATAGTTTAAAGTAGTTTGCCAGAATATCCCTTTATTCTTCTCCTGGTTAAAAACAAAGCCAGCTGATGAGGCATTTGTGCGTTCTAGCAGAGAGAGGAGAGTGGCTGGAATTTCAGAGTTGACAAAAGAGTCAAAGGTGTTGAAATGTAACAACCAGCCTAAAATTCAAGTCATTCCCTATGAATAATTGAGAATTTTCTGATCAATAACAAGAGATGGAATAGCTGAAGCCTGGCTTTTCTGCTAGTAAAAATTAGAAGTGTCTATCAGCATTACTAATTGTTCAGTTGTGTCTGTTTGGAGCCGTCTTGGAGCAGGAACTGGTGTTCAGGTAAGGCTGTTACCTGGACAGTTTCCTCCTCCTTATGTTACTCAAAAATGTTTGCTGGGATAATGTAGCAGCAATAAAAAGCTTCTTAAATTTCAAATGCAGATTTCTGAGAACAGTCTCATAAAAAGATGTGAAGCTACCACAAAACTGTTTTATGCAAATCCTGAAATCACCGGAAGTTGATGAATATATGTTGGACTTGTAATACATTTTTTATTTATAATGTGCATAAATCATAAATCACTTAACCTAGTTTTTTTTCTCATTTTTTTTTTTTTGCCATAGTTCTTTCCATCTCCAGTCATACCAATGAAAGTTATTTCTTGAGGACACACTAAGTCTTGAATCTTGCTGCACGCAGTATCTCCTTTGGGTTGCAGCCTCTTTGTCTGACACAAGAAAGCTTTTACCAAGATGTATAATAAATGCAAACAACATTACCCTTCCCACCTGCTCTGGCAATGCGTGATTTGGGCTCCCACACATCCCTTAGCAGAGCTAATGAGAGAATATTCATTCTCAGGAATGCAGCATATACTGGAAGGAATCTGGTCAATGCTATCCCGGGTTTCTGGGTCAGGGAATAATTTTCTGTGTTTTAAAATGTTTTGATTTGAAATCAAGGATTGTTTGACTCCTGCATCACATGCAGTGTATAGCACAAAAGCGTTCTCTCTTCTTGTACCTATTTCACCAGCTTGGTATTACAAAATATTTTTTGCTGAAAATATCCACAGTCTTCATGGCAAAGTGTGGGGCCATGTCCACAATGTCTGCAACAGTGGTGAGGGCAAATCCAGCCACAGCTCCAGCTCAGTGCCAGAAAAAGTGGTGCCAGTTTTTCCATGTCCTTCATGATGTTCTACGATTAATTGGCCTAAGTACTCGAAGCACCTTAAATTATTCAGGTTCATAATACATGCTTTAAAGAATATTTATATTTTTCTGATTTATAACCATCAATATCAACCTGGGGAGATAGACCTTTGACATTTTAAAATAGTTACTAGATGCTGTTAGCTCCATCTTGGCAGAGACTATTTAACTTGCTAGCGATCTCTTATCTCAGAAAGCTTATTTCCCTCTTGACATCTCACAAATCCTGGGATTCTTCTTGTCTTAACAGATATTAGTTTATTGTAAAGTCAGTTGTGTCTTTTTCCTGGATAACAACTTGCTCTAGATTATGAGAACGTGATGTTTGTTCAGTGAAAGCTGCTATTTTAGAGTTGTGGGATTTTCAGTACAACATTCATGAGCAAATTCCATACAACCAAAGGTACACAGCAGGCTGAATCTGATCTGAAATGCCTGTACATGGTTGAATGGGAAAAGCTGAGTGATAAAAATTCTTGTTTTGATATTGAAATAAGAAAATTGAGTCCATTGTTCATCCAGGAATTTAGATACTGAATTTTCTTTAGGATCTGTGATTTAATCTGTCTTCCTTCATCACTCCCAGTAAATGAATGGAATGAAAACATACATTTTTATGGGCAAAGGAAGTGGCTTTGAAAGCAAAGCACTGTTGTATTTCTTTTCTTTCTGAAGATGAATGTTATTTCATTAAGGGCTAGGAAAATATGTGTCCATTATAGCTGTTATTATCTCATTTAAGTCATTTATCAGTGTTAGATTACCGAGCATGTGCTGTTGCAAGTGGAATATTTAGCTCTCATTATGGCATGTATATCACAACTGCAGGCTCAGACTCTGCTCTGGGGGTTTAATTAAAAGTTAAACATATAAAAACCATTTGCCTCTTTGCAGTCACTGCTCCATCTTCTAGAGTGATGGCCTTTGGAGATCAGCTGCACTTTCAGCTCAATAAAAAAAATATTCAGTGTACAGTAGATAAAATGTGAGCCACTGATAAACTTGCTGGCAAGCTTTACAGAAAGTATTCCATGAGGAAAAACATTATATTTGAATTCCCATCTTTTGCATCTGAATGCTGGTGTGGAAGAAGATTGCTTAATGGGCAAAAATCCGTATGTGACAAGTGAGTAGGGTAATGGTAACACCTGGTCTGTGCCACTTTGAGTTGCACCCAATTAAACAATGGCTGGTTGGAACAGATGGTTTCTGAAATCAGAGAATAGCCAAGCCAACTGGGACAAAATTCAGTGGTTGTCTCAAGAGTAGGAGCTTAAACTGACACTTTAGAAAGTAGGAAATTAAAAAACAAAAGTATGTGTTCCCATACCTGTTATTTTCCCCCTTTGCATCTTTAAGTGCTGAATAGCATCAAGAAACCATGAGAATTTGAGTTTAGAAGGCACAACTTTCCTTCTGTCATGAGCTGACTTCTCAACTCCAGGCATTCCCTGGATATATTAACATGATGAGCCAGCAGTCACTTAGGAGCTTCTTAATGAAGAAGAGTTCACAAGCTATCAGCATTTTGCTAATTATAGAAACAGCTGTTGTACAAACAGGCCTCACAACTCTGGAGTTTTCAAATGGCATTAATGCTGTCACCTACCCCTGCCATTTTGATTAATTGTGGCTTAATGCTGGCTTTACCTGCAGTGATAACACAGGATTCACTTCAACATCGAAGGTTTTTTAACCAATAACAATTTGAGTTTTTTGATTTATATAAAGCAGGTTTTTCTCATGTCCTGATCAGGGGCAATATCTTCAAAAGTTACAGCTGAGAAAATTTTTCTCCATAAAATCAAAGCAGTGCATTCCCGAGTCCATGTTTAAAATGTAACTCTGAAAGGGTTATCACCACTCAGATGCACATTATAATATACAAACAAAACAAATAGTACGTTTACACTTTAATTTAACCTATTTGGCTATTAGGCTTGAGTTTTGAATTATCTTTTTGTAAACATTCCATTAACAAACTGTATTTAGTAGATGAGAAACGTTCAGGGCCCCATAGTGCTGGTCTGTGTTCTCTCACAGACATATTTCTGATTTTGGACAGACTGGGGTCATTCAATTTACTTGGTGGGGAAAAAACCCAAATCCAACCTGCAGGAATAGTTTTTCTACAGACACAATTTAAGACAAATATTTGATGGACAATGTTATGATGAAAGCTATCCATTGAAAATTGAAGCCTTCTACTCCCCCAGTCTTTCCTTCTTATGCATGGAGCTGGTTTTCACCAGCAAATTGGAATATTTGGAGAAAATTTTATGGGTTTGGTACAGCATGTGATTTCAAGATTTATTTTTGCACTTCTCTGTAAAATGTCTTTGAGAAACAGGTGTGTGCTGTCTGCAGTAAGTTATGTGGTACATAATACAATAGGAAGGGCAACTAGAGTGGAGTCAGAGGAACCAGAAGGGAAAGTCTATTTTATTAAAATACTGATTTCCATATATGATTTATTTACTGAGATTCCCTGAAGTATATGTTTAGAATTCAGGTTAAATTACAGCAATGAAATTAGCGAGAAAGAGGGAGAATCCACAGTCATATATTCATATAGACACTTGGTCATTTCTTCTATTTCCCTTTGCAATATCTGACAGCTAGGTAGTTATAAAGTAATGTTTGTGTTCATGCTGTAAGTGTACTTATATTGATGTTTTTCACATTGTAGTTTATTTGTTCATAGTGGTCTGAAAATTCTTATTTGTGGCTGGAATTGCCTATCCTCAGTCAAAAGTTGATAGGAAAAGTTAAAAGATAGAAGACCTCTACGGGTCCAGTAACAACAAATATTCCTCAAAAGCCAAAGGTTTAGGAATGAGCCTTTAATGTCATCCAGTTCCACCCCCTGGATGGAGGGACACCTTCAATAGACCCTATTGCTCCAATCCCTGTCCAGCCTGGCTTTGCACATTTCCAGGGATGGGGCAGGCACAGCTTCTCTGGGCAACCTGTGCCAGGGCCTCACCACCCTAACAGGGAAAAATTTCTTCTGTTATCTAATATAAATTTACCTTTGTATCTTTATCATGTACTAGAGTTGCATTGCAAACAGAATTTATTTTTTAAAAAGTAGTTAGCGAGGATTTGTAGTGCTCTGTCACTGTGTATGTGTTGAGAGCAGTGCATTAGAAAAAGCTGATTAAATCCACAGGTGGTGATTTCAACCCCTACTATAAAATACCATCTCACTATTTTCCAATCCCTCAAACAGTATTCTTATACCATGTTAATAATGTATTGATTTGACTGCCTGACCCTAGTGCTGCATGTACACAACATGAGCCTTAATTCTGCCTGGCTGGGCTGAGGGTGGTGGGCAGAGCTGCCAGCTGGGACTTTGCACATTAACATGTCGGCTTTGGGGCTTCCCAAATTACAGGGCTCTCATGTTCTCGTGCTTCCATGTTGCTGCTTAAGGTGAACTCTTCTCCTGCAAACCTTTCCTCACCGGTAGAGTGTTTGCTTTCAAGCATGATCTGCTTAAATATGTAAAACTCCCAAGAAAACTGCTCAGGGGTGTGTGCTTAGGAAGAGGAGATGTGATAAATACCATATGGTGCACGGGACTCCGGGTCTGTGTTTTTGTCTCCTTTCTTGTAAAGGAAGTGCCTTCAAATGACAATTTGTTGGCAGTTTTTCTTCACCAGCCACCAAACTAGAAAGATGAATATGGCAGCTTCTCTCACTGAGAAACTCTGGGAGGGACTGTGAAGGGGCGATGGGGCTGTGAGGGCCTCTGGGGGCCTTGAGGGGCTCTAAAACACTGTGAGGGGCTCTGGAGGGCCATGAGGGTCTCTGACAGACTTTGAGAGGCTTTAAAAGGGCTGTCATGGACTGTGAGGGGCTCTGAGGATCTGTGAGGGACCATGAGGGATTCTGAGGGGCTGTGATGAACTGTGAGGGGCTCTGAGGGACTGTGAGGGGCTCTGGAGGGCCGTGAGGGTCTCTGAGAGACTTTGAGAGGCTTTAAAAGGTCTGTCATGGACTGTGAGGGGCTCTGAGGATCTGTGAGGGACCATGAGGGACTGTGAGGGATTCTGAGGGGTCATGAGGGGCTGTGATGAACTGTGAGAGATTCTGAGGGGCTGTGATGAACTGTGAGGGGCTCTGAGGATCTGTGAGGGACCATGAGGGACTGTGAGGGATTCTGAGGGGCCTTGAGGGGCTGTGATGAACTGTGAGGGGTTCTGAGGGGCTCTGAAGAGACTGTGAGGGGCTCTGGAGGGCCATGAGGGTCTCTGAAGGACTTTGAGAGGCTCTAAAGGTCCGTGATGGACTGTGAGGGGCTCTGAGGGTCTATGAGGGGCCGTGAGGGATTCTAAAGGGCCATGAGGGGCTGTGAGGGGCTCTAAAGCACTGTGAGGGATTTGGAGG